>VDFB02381156.1:0-37017 GCA_007258455.2 Sequoia sempervirens | reverse complement strand
AATTTAATTTTCAAGAAAAACTGGATGAGATTTATATGGAAGAGGTCATAGGGAGGAATATGAGGATTAGACAATCTGGGTTGCAATATGTGGCTCTCTTTCCCTTGTCAGTGTAGTATCCATATTTGATTCTAACTATAGCATATGCATATAACCAAGCTACCAAATAGTGCATGGATGCACAGGGAAATGGAATCATTGACTTGACTCCTCAAATGATACAGTATACTTTCAACATACCTATACCAAGGAATCTGAGATATTTGAATGAAGCAAAGGAATTGGTGGAATTTAATGAACATAAAGAAAGCAATAGATATCACATAAATAGGAATTGGATGCTCGGATAGAGAACACGTATTTGTTGAAACTTCATGATCATCCAAAGAGATCAAAATTCACTCAAGACGTTGGGGATATAATAATGATGCTTTCTAGAGTCTTTGGCAAAAGAGATGCAGCTTGCTTCAAGGAATGGATGTTTCCTTTTATCTACATGATCTTAGAGGGTCATTAAAAATTTTATTGTTCCATGATCTTATCAGAAGCTCTTCATCATCAATGATAAAGGTGAGGGAGACAAAAAAAAAATCATGACTTCTTATGTGGTATATTTAGCAACTAGAAGAGGTATTTTTCTTGGTTTGAGTAGAGTTGGAGTCTTAGGACAAGCTGATAATGAGAAAAGAGTTTGGGATCATTATGATCAACTCACCTTGAAAACATCGGAGTTTCACTTCAAAATGGTTAATTATGCCTTTCTCTATGCTATCATCAATCAATTGACTGGAGATGCAAGGTTCAAATTGACCCAAGATGCCATGAGCTTAATTTCTGAATGGGGGAGCTGGTATATTCAATATCCCAAGTATAATTATTTTTGGCTTTATGGATTTGATGAGAATCCTCACTTGTTGCCCAGGTGTTGCAACAATAGGATTTTTCTTATGGAATTTGATTATCAATCCTTGAGGGTGAATTGGAGATTTGGTACCAAGCATCAGGTAGGATGTCATAAATTTGTGTTAAAGTTAGGTGATTATGGTTGTGCACATATTGTAGAAGCTAAGGTGATTAACGAAGAATTGACTAACTTGAATTTGGGGTTGTATATAGATTGAAAACACTTTGATCCAAAGCATAAGATGCAAGATCTACTCCCCACTATTTTCAAAAAACATTTCAATATCCTTGAAGACTTTTGGGCAGATCTCCAAGATGGTTATGATCTAAGGAAAAAGAATTATGAGAGACTATCACTTCTCTTAATGGTTGAGTTTTGTGTTAAAGAAGATGTTCCCGATACCTTGGTATATGATGGTGTTACCTTGGATCCAACCTATGATGCTGAGAACATTGGAACAAAGAACCTAGATCCCATAAATTGGGATGAGGAGACAATTGATATCAAGCAAATTGCTAGGTCAGTTTTAGATAGGAGTATTTAATGGCTTAATCTAAGGATCAAGGAACCTACATCACAAGCCTCCAGGAAGAAGAAGACTACTTTGTATCAAAGGAGTAGTAGAAATCCAACTTTGAAAGAACAACATGAATTCTTTCCCCCTGCTTTAGAAGAAGAGCCAAATCCTACACTACTTGCTCAACAAGGATTGGGAGAGATGGAAGGGGAAGGTGATCACACAAATGAAGAAGAATTTTCCCCTCATGTTGGAGTGGAGGGTACATCTCAATTTGTGGAGAACCCTTTACACAAACCCCTACATTTCAACAAGTTATTGAAGGAGTGCCAGTTGCAATTGTGAAAGAGGAATCTGAGTTGAAAGGTAAAGAGGCCGATGTGGAAATTCATGAAATAAATATAGATTCAGAGGTTACCCCCTCAGATTCAAAAGCCATTGGGTCTGACAAGGAAGCTAAGGGTGATGAAAACGAGATGGAAGAGGTAGGCAGTGATCATACCATCACCCTTGAGGACCATTACAAACTATTCGAAGAGACCACAAAGGCTACTGAGGAAAAATCATTAGAAGAGGTTGAGGCTACCAAACAAAAAATTAAAGTTGTTGCTAAGCAACAAGAGGAAGAGGTGGCTAAGGGCAAGGCTACAAAGTTAGAAAGGGTTCAAAAGGAGAAAGAAGATATCTTACCATAGCAAAGGAGGAGGAGATCAAGCTGAAGGCAATACATGATAACTTGGCCCTATTTCAAAAGATTCATGATTTGGAGGAAAAAGAGAGACAAAAAAGGGAAAGGGAGGATTTGGAAGAAAATTTTAAATTATTGAGGAAACCTAAAGAAATAAATATGAAGAGGATTGTTTTCTTAGAGAGAAAGAACCAAAAGAAGTAGTTGAACATGAAGAAGAAGCTAAGAAGCTCCAAGATTACATAGCAATGTTGGAGAAGCAAAAACAAGAAATGTTGGAGAAAAAGAAGTTTTAAGAGGAGCAATTGAGCAAGGCATTGGAAGAAAAGAAGATACAAGATGAGAAGGATAAAGTAGAGAGGGAGAAACAAAAGGAGGTTGAATCATAAACTAGGACTGGAATATGGTAACCCCTTTCTCCAACTACTTCATCCTCTACACAATTAGTGACTCCACCTGCTACTCCAACTTGGTTAAAGTTGGATCTTGAGAAAAGAACGATGGTGCAACCCAAACCTTTGGATTGGTAAAATATGATGAAAACAATAGAACAAGAGAGGCCAAAGAAGAAGGCGAGAATTCTTCATTCCACTAAGTTGACAGATGCTAGTGATTTGGTGACAAAATGTACCATTCCCTTGGTAGAGAAGGAAAAACAAGATATGCAGATGGTTGATTACCAATTGGGATTAGTAAATTTAGGAAGGCCAACTAGGAATCAACAAATGAATTTAATTTATATAGTAGCCTCTTCCACTAAGTCAAGAATGATCAAAGATAAACAAAAAAAGGCTGAGCTTAAGGGTCAGTTGGATCAACTACATAAATTCCTTAAAGATATTTCCACTGCAAGAGGTCAACAAGTTGAAATTCTCAATTCTCCTATGTTGTTAAGCCAGAAGGTATCAAAGGACTTGATCCAAATGAGAGAAAGAGATATTATGCTTGATAAATGGATTAAGCAGTTAAATAGAGAGGTTGATAAAACTTTGGAAGAAAGCTTCAAGACTCATAGGAAGGTGATGTAGTTGCTTGAAGAAGTTGGTACTCATCTTGTTGCTTTGGAAAGTGAAAAAGAAGAACGTAGGAGGAATTTGCAGAAGATGAAGGAAATTCTTAAAATTTCAAAGCAAGTACTAGTTGAGCAATCAATACTAGAGGAGAGTAATGGAGAGTTTCTAGAGAAAAATCAAAATATCATAAGGTTTAAATATTCTTCTATTTATCAACATAAGGACCTTTTGCAATAGGTAGAGAAATATTTGAATGAACAAGAAGATGAAGTAGAGGCATTAATAGCTATAATTGCTAATGTGGACATGCATGTGCAAGAGGCTGTATCTCTTGATGGTTTGAAAGAAAAGTGGACTAGCCGGTTTTAGGAGTTGATGAAAAAAGGAGATGATGATGAGAGACTACTCTTAAATAAGCTCATCAATGTTAGGTCAGAAGTGATGGTGGCAAGGAGAGAGTTAAGGAAGATGAATTATATTCATGAAGTAGTTGTTGCCTAGGTGAATAGAGTAAAGTTTGAGGATAGCTGGTTTGATGGCCCAGATACAATTACGATTCAATAGGTATTCAACACTTATGATGAATACATTCAAGAGCAAGGTGCAAAGGATGGATTGGCGTAACTTATTTACAACAGGTACCTCAAAACTGGGTCAAACAAGCAATCACTTCTCATTCCTTCTAGTAGTCAAAGGATAATATCAAGCTCCAAATTTCTTGCAAGATTCTACTCCTTTGTTGAACTTTTGGATGATGACAAATTCCTAATCAGGGGCAGAAAATGATGTAGCAGTGCTTATCTTTCTTGTGAATTTATTTCCTCTAGGGACGGATTTCCTAGTTTCTAGCTCTTAGGTCTTATCTCTTTATTGAATCAAAGACTATAAAGATAATGAAGTATGACATTGTAAAGGTTAGCTAATTGAAATCATATTTTTCACCTTAGAGATTTTTTATAGTATTTTAGTTTTTGGTTTTCAGATTTCTTACAAGATACATTTGATACTGTTTTACTTTAAGTTATGCAATTTTGGTTGATGTTTCATAGTTTTAATGATAATTTTAGTGACAATGGTAATGCATATGCCAGTGGATTTTGTTGAGCATAAGTGGTTCTTATTTGGTGAAAATCAATAGAATACTCTAGATTTTAAATTGTTCCATTATATTTTCAATGAATGTTGATTTACCTATATCTATTGATCTATATTTTTGTTTAATGAGTGAATGTGTTTTAAGATCTTGGGAATGGAATTTGTTGTGAATTGTTGAATTAATGGTATTTAGCATTATGAATGTATGTGATAGCATGGTTTATACTATGGATTGCAACGTAACATGGTTTAGTAGGTTGATGTAACACTCATTATATGAATGCATGTTTGGATTTGAGTAGATTAATATTTGTGTTTTACTATTCTATGGCCTTGATTTATCTTTTTTTGTTTCTTTAAACCCCCCTCCCCCAAAATCTTAGATTTAGTGGTGAATTTTAGTTTGTATCCTTCATACCAGCAGGTACCTTGCACATTATAGCCATATTGACCACTATATGAAATAGAAAGTGTTGTGAACCAACATTACAGACCTTAGGAGGTGATGAGTTTAGTTACTGATTGTCTTTTTCAGGAGAGGTGAGATGCTTGTATCTTACCTGCATGTTGTGTGTTAACTTGGCATATCAACACCACCTTGGTCCTTTAATTCTATAAATTGGGACTTCCATTCATTGTAACGAGATTTATTCTAAACTTATTTTTTCAATGTGAGAGTTTTGGAGAAATTTTGTAATTTAGAGAAGGGTTTCAAGGAAAGTGCTAGAAATTATTGTCTAGTTTAAATGTGTGGGTATTGTAAGTATTACTGCCAAGGCATATATTATCTCAAGTATGTATGCATGTTGAACTATAATGTATTACAACATCATCTACTTCTACTATAAGTTGTTGATTTGACTATATGCAAAATTATTAGTATTGTTTGAAGTTGAATTTTGTTGTTTGATTGAGTGGCTTGAAAAGACCCTTGAGTTTGGAATTGCACTAAAATAGGGTACCAACATGAAGCATGTAGAGTAGTGATGGGTAAGCTAGGTTTTATGCTACCTTATGCTTGCGGTGTCATTTATTTGTTGATGTTGATGTTAATATTCTCTAAATTCTTTTAAGGTTTTAGTTGCTATATAGTGTTAATGGTTGGTGGAAAACATTTCATTACTCAAACAAACATGAAAAGGTTACTAATCATAAGATTAAGAAAATTGTCAATTGTAACAGTGTTGAGAAGATAAAGGTTATCAAAGCTATCCTTGGCCCTATTGGTTCCTCTAATTGATTTCTTGACTATCTCTAAAGGTAAGTCAAATCTTATAATAAATACTATCCAATTAGTGGTCAACGAACATGAGATAGCTAAACATTTATCATCCTCTACACTTTAGGCTCTGCAATACCTAGGGCCCCCCCTTAATGACATTGAATACTAACATTACTAAAACTATATCATAGTGCCTTGTACATTTACTTCATAGAAATGGACAAGGGTTTATATGTTTGCAAGAACAAATACATAGTCCTTGATGTCTCCAAAATTTGGTATGAAGAATGAAAATGATAACAAATAAATTATAGGAAATGGATTGGAATTTGACTTTGAGTTTGAAAATTATTTCTGAGACTAATGGAAAGTCATTCAATATGGACGGGTGGCTATCCAAGATTACAAAGTTGACAACTTGCACATATCTTTCACTACATTCTAAACATACTTTTATGATCATTAAATCATTAATACCTTATATTAATGAGATCAACTAATGACTAACAATGCAACTCTTCTTAACAATCTATTTGAAATGAAAACAATATCACCATTTTCACAAAAAGAATTTATATTGTTCCTTAAATAGATAGAAATTAATAAAAATAATTCATAACATAAAATGTGGATAAAGAACCCTAGAATCCTGAATTCTATTATTCAAAGAACATCTCATTACAACATGGAGACAATGTGCATTGAGATCATGCAAAAGTATGTATTCATATAAGCTACAATAAAAATATGCAATGCAATTACATGAATATTTGCAAGGATAGAACTCTATTTCCCTATATAGACCATGAAATACTTTGCAACCTACCCCTTTTACAAATTTTCAAAATCCTAAAACCCCTGCAACTAAAAGAGAGATTTAATTTTAAAGAAGAACCAAGTCAAATTTCCCTGAAGGTGATTCCTGGAAAACTTGAGACCCTTGATTTGCAATGTCCAACATAAAGGAATATGTCATTTCACACTTGTGTTTATTTTTCCTCTCATCTTCTTTTTTGTTGCAACTGAAGTTAGTTTTTCAATCTTACCCTTGCAATACCATGCACAAATTTTACCTAGGTGTAAGAACTGATTTACTACCTTTATTTTCACTTGACAATGAAAAATTTTAACTCCTTGCATTTATTCCTCTAATTGATAGCGAAAACATGCTTGTGCATTTAACCCATTGGACTCCCTAGAATATCGTTGTTTCTTTTATGATCAAATATGGTTTTTTGTCAAATAATTATCCTACAACCATTTGCATGCATATTATTTCTACAAAAAATCATTTTTTAGCTCTTTCATTGTTTGGATGTCTCCATTATACATTTATCACCATTAACCTCCTACTTTGCACAAATTCTCTATAGAATATTTTAATCTCCACCATGGTTTTTAAATAGCTATGGTATATTTTAAACATTGTCAAAGTCTAATATAGACCACCATAAATCATGCCAAATCATGATTAGAGACACTTCTTAGAGTTTCAAATCATTACTCGTGCTCATGGGAAATTAGAAACAAAATAAAGGTAGATGTTAGAGAAATGGTTGTCAAGAATTTTTTAAAACTTATAGCTCATTTTTTGGTTATGTTGGGTCAATTTTGAGCTTGTTGGGTGATCAAAAGTGTGCAAAACTCACTCAAAAACATAGCCAAGGCACTAAGAACCCTTCTAGAAACATTTTGGATCAAGAAGCAACAATAATTAACTTGAAGATGCTCCCAAAAAATTTCCCCAAGGTTTTCCACGTGAGCAATGTCATTCCAGTGTTATTTTACAAATGTTCAACAACCTTTGGAAAGCTAAAAAGACAAATTTCATTCATTAGCCTTCTTAGAAACAACCCCCAAGCATCCTAATAGGTTTGTTAGAAATATAATCTCAACTATCCCATCGTGCCTATCCTCTCTAGCTCAGCCTTCGTAACAACATTAAAGTCAATTTAATGCAAAAGTTTTTGGAGAAAGATTTTAGGAGATTTGATATGATTCAACATTAACTCCTTATTAACTCTTACATGCTTTATGGTTTGTTAAAATAATATTATTATATTCTTCTTTCTCCATCACAGGTTTTGGTTATTATTATTGAAAGGTTGTCATTTTGGTAAGGCTGAAGAAGAGAAACGAAGCTCTGCTATAACTACCCAGTTATATATATATATATGAATCTAATATTGTCTATTTTATGTTGTGTTATTTGTTTGTGTTGTGAGCAGCATTCAAATACATTTTTATTTGTCTTTTACTATTGTATGCATATTTTAGTGTGCTCTATTTTTATATTTGCTCCTCTGCCTCTTTTCAACATGTGGTCTCAGAGCTTTGGTTTAAACCCTTTGTCTCTCTATTTTTCTAGGTCTACTCTTTTTTCTTTTAACAACCATTAATGGCTTCCACATCTGGTGTGTCCTTGTCTAGTCTGCAAACCCCCATTTTCATAGGAAAAAATTATGAGTATTGTTCTTTAACCATGAAATCCCTATTTTGGTCTCAAGATGTTTGGCAGATAGTTGAAAATGGTTATGTGGATCCAGAAGACCAAGTAGCATATAATGAACTCACACATGCAAAAAAAGATATTTTGAAAGAGAAAAGAAAGAAAGATGGAAAATCCCTTTTCTATATTCATCAAGAAATGCATGAAAGAATACTCCCAAGAGTAGCAGAAAAAAAGTAAGCAAAAGAGGCATGGGATACATTGTAAACAACTTATCAATGTAAGGACAAAGCTAAAACTGCAAAACTCCAATTGCTTAGAAGAGATTTTGAGAACATTAATACGAAGATTTAGATTCAGTGGAATCATTTTTTACACATGTTGTTGGGCTTGTGAATCAAATAAAATCACATGGGGAAACAATAGAAGAGACAATAATAGTTGACAAAATGCTAAGAGTTTTTCCTACTAAATTTGATCCTTTAGTTGTTGCTATAGAGGAAACTAAGGATTTAACTTAGATGACAATGGATAAATTGCATGAATTTTTGATAAACCATGAACATAGGATGAACAGATCACACACTTCCATAGAAAATACATTCTCATCTCATGCTTCAATAAGTCATAGAAGAGGGAAAGGTAGATTTACTCCTAAGGGTAGAGGAAGAAACACATTTAGAGGATGTAGTAGTAGTCCTGCAAATCAAGGTGGAAGAGGAAATTACAATGATCACTTCCATAATCATTCAATTGGTCAAAGACAAGAAAATTTGCATGTTTAATTTCATTACAGTAATAATTATGGTCACTACTCTTCTGAATGCAAAAAGAAACAACATGATCAAGGAAGACAAAATCAAAATCCCCAAGAAAATTCTACAAAAAATTCTATGTTTATTGCATGCACAAATATTGTTGAAGCAATTTCTACAAAATCACCAGTTGAATGCAATATGGTTCAAGAGAGTCCAAATGATATTTGGTATTTAGATTCTAGCTGTAGCAATCACATGTCTAGAAATCTAGAGCTATTTTCTAGCTTGGATAAATTAGTTACTTTAAATGTCACTCTTGGGAACAATAATCAAGTGAATGTTATGAGAAAAGGGATTGTTGATATTCTCACCAAAAAGGGGGAGCAAAAGGTCATTCATGATGTTTTTTATGTTGTTGGTTTGAAGTATAATCTAATGAGTATTTTTCAATTAGTGTAAAAAGGATATAGAATTAATATGAAGGATAATGCATGTGTTATTTTTGATAAAGCTCCTAGTACTCAATTGATTGCAAAGATAAAAATGACAAAAAATAGAATGTTCCCTTTGAGGTTGAAACCTGATATCAAAAGAAATGAAGCTGAAGTTAATCATATATCAGAAAATACACAAGTCAATGCAGCCTTTAAGGCTAAAAATTCTCAAAATGCTTCTCAAGCTAGTTCCAGAAAATAACAAAGTTGCTCTCGAAAAGAACAAGGTTGCTCCAAAAAAGAAATTGTTGACTCCAGAAAAGAAGAAATTGGAAGCAAAGATGAAAAAAATGATAGTTTAATTGTTCAAATGTATTTTTAGTCAATTGTAAAGAATGAATCTTGGTTATGGTATTTGAGATTTCATCATTTAAACTTTGGGGGTCTAAATATGTTGCATAGAAAGAATATGGTTAAGGGATTGCCATTGATTCAAAAACTAGAAAGATTATGTGAAGGGTGCATCTTGGGTAAACAACATAGAGAGACTTTCCCTATTGGATAATCAGAAAGAGCTTGTAAATCTCTTGAGATTATTCACTCTAATATATGTGGACCAATGAAAACTCCTTCCATTGGAGGTTGTACATATTTTTTAACTTTTATTGATGACTATACAAGGAAGACAAGGGTCTACTTTTTGAGGCATAAATATGACGCTTTTGGAGTCTTTCTGCAATTCAAGGCTCTTGTAGAGAAGCAAAGTGGTTGCTACAACAAAGTATTAAGAACTGATAAAGGTGGCAAGTATAGTTCTAACGATTTTCTAAATTTTTGTAGACAACATGGTATTCACAAATAATTTACAACCCACTACAGACCTCAACAAAATGGTGTGGCTGAAAGAAGAAATAGAACTATCATGGATATGAAAAGGAGTATGTTGAAGTCAAAGAATTTAACAAATGAATATTGGGATGAAGTTGTAGCAACTATTGTTTATATTTTAAATAGATGTCCAACTACAAGTGTAAGGAATGTGATTCCTCAAGAGGCTTGGAGTGGTAAAAAGCATAATGTTGCACACTTCAAATTATTTGGCTGCGTTGCATATGCTCATGTGCCTGAAGAGATAAGAAGGAAGTTGGATAACAAAGGTGAAAAATGTTTTTTTTTTCGGTATTCAGAAGATACAAAAGCTTACAAGTTGTTTAATCCAAATACAAGAAAAGTCATAATTAGCAGAGATGTGCAATTTGTCAAGAATGAAGCATGGGATGGAAGTGTAGAAAAAATAATAATTATAGCAGTAGTTGATTCACATGATGATATGACTGATGAAGTGTTAGAACAACAAGGTATTCCTCAAGCAATACCTCCTTCCACTCCCAAACATGGAACACAAGTTGTAGCACAAGCTACACCTCCTTCTATAGCAAGATTTTTAAGAAATTATAAATTTTCATCCATACAACAAAATCCACAAGGAACACTAGCCATAACACCATAAAAAATTCCATCAAGCTCAGCTGATAGAAGCAACTCATCAAATCCTACATTGGCAAGTTTATTGCAGTGAAAAATGAGGAGTTTAAGAGATATCTATGAATTTGATTTTAATGTTGAAACATCAAATTCTTTTTATGCTTTTCTTTTATTTCAGAAGTTGTTGATCCAATGTGTTTTGATGAAGCATGGGCTGAAGCTATGGATGAAGAGATTGAAGCTATTGAAATGAATAATACTTGGGAGTTGGCGGATCATCCACAAGGAAAGGATGTTATAAGCGTAAAATGGATTTACAAAACAAAGTATCAAATGGATGGAAATGTGTTGAATCATAAGGAAAGGTTGGTTGCTAGAGGTTTCACTCAATAGCCTCGTATTGATTGCAATGAAACATTTTCCCCTGTAGCTCGCTTGGATACGGTAAGAACTGTTTTGGCCATTGCAACCCAAAATAAGTGGCCTATTTTTCCAATGGATGTAAAATCTACATTTTAAAATGGTTTTATTGAAGAGAAAATCTATGTGGAGCAGCTAGAAGGATATGAAATTTAAGGTCATGACTTGACAAAGTATACAAGCTAAAAAAGGTGCTCTATGGACTCAAGCAAGCTCCTAGAGCATGGTACAATCGAATTGATTCTTATTTAACTATGAATGGTTTTAGTAGGTGTAGTAGTGAGCCTACTTTATATATCAAGATGGATGAAAAAGGTAAAATTTTGATAGTTTTTCTTTATGTAGATGATTTTATTTTTATAGGGGACCTTTCTATAAGTTTCTTTAAGGAAGCTATGATGAAAGAGTTTGAGATGATTGATCTTGGTCTTATGAAATATTTTTTTGGGAATAAAGGTTAAGCAATTAGTAGATGGTATTTTTATTTCTCAATCAAAGTATGCAAGTGATGTATTGAAAATATTTATTATGTTGAATTGAAATCCAACCCCTACACCAGTTGTGACAGGACTAAAGTTAAGCAAAGAAGATGATGGTTCATTAGTTGATCCTAGATTGTTTAAAAGGCTAGTTGGTAGTCTCATGTATTTGGATGCCACGAGACCTAACATCATGTATGGTGTGAGCCTTATCTCAAGGTTCATGGAGTCTCCAAAAGACTCTCATTGGAAAGTTGGAAAAAGGATATTGAGGTATGTTTGTGCAACTAAGAACTATGGAATTTTATATTTAGTTGTAGATGAGTTCAAACTCATTGGATACACAGACAATGATTGTCTTGGTAGCATTGATGAGAGGAAAATTACTTTTGACTATGTTTTTCATTTTGGAATGGGGGTTGTATCATGGGCTTCAAATAAATAGCCCATTTTCGCTCTTTCTCCAATAAAAGCGGAGTATGTGGCAGCCACAGGAGCAACATGTCAAGCAGTATGGATGAGAAGAATTCTAGCTGAGTTAATGCATAAACAAGATGAAGCAACAAATATTTATTGTGATAATAACTCAGCCATTGCATTATCTAAAAATCATATTTTTCATAAAAGAAGCAAGCACATAGACACTAGATACCATTTTACAAGAGAGCTAGTGAATAACAAAGAAATATGCTTAGAGATTTGTAGATCAAAAGATCAATTTGCTGATATTTTCACTAAACCATTGGGAAAAGATGCATTTGAATATTTGAGAAGTTGTTTGGGTGTTTGTGCTGAGGATGGATGATCATGAAATTTCAATGCTAGAAATGAAGGTGGATGCTCCAAATTTTTTTGAAGAATACTAGAAATGAAGATGGATGCACTGGAATTTTTTTAATGAAAATGAATGTGCTAGAAATTTTTGAATGAAGATGAATGAGCCAGAAATTTTTGAGAAGAATGTTGGAAATGAAGATGGATGCTCTAGAAATTTTTGAGAAGGTGGATGCTCCTAAATTTTTTGAGAAGAATGTTAGCTAGTTGAGATTAAAGGGGAGTGTTAGAAATATAATCTCAACTACCCCATTGTGCCTATCCTCTCTAGCTCAACCTCTGTAACAACATTAAATTCAATTTAATGAGAAAGTTTTTGGAGAAATATTTTAGGAGATTTGATATGATTTGACATTAACTCCTTATTAACTCTTACATGCTTTATGGATTGTAAAAATAATATTATTATATTCTTCTTTCTCCACCATAGTTTTTAGTTTTTATTACTAAAAGGTTGTCATTTTTGTAAGGCTGAAGAAGAGCAACAAAGCTCTATTGTAACAAGGAAGAACAAAGAAGAAGAAGGAAGAAGAGCAACGAAGCTCTCCTGTAACTACCCATTTTAATATATATATGAATCTGATATTGTCTATTTTATGTTGTGTTATTTGTGTGTATTGTCAGCAGCATTCAAATTCATTTTTATTTGTCTTTTACTGCTATATGCATATTTTACTATGCTTTATTTTTGCTACTCTATTTTTATATCTACTCCTCTATCCCTTTCCAACAAGGTTGAAAATAAATTTCAATGTTACTTTATGTTTTTTCAATGTTAAACAATGCAAGAAATCCTTAACAATGACATTGAAGTTGTGAATGAGAACAACAAACTTAGACCATAAAGAATCACGTTGCAAAGAGAAGGAAAATACATGCTAACATTTCTCTAAGTGATAGCTAATGTGGACCAATGAAAACCAATCACTCATCCCCAACATATCGTAAGTTTGGGTTATAAAATTCTATCCAAAATTACAATGATCCCAAAACTTTCCATGTGATAACAGTTCATTACATCACACATAAACAATGCGTCATAATTTTGGTCTTGATTATGCTTTTGAAAATTGCAATGGGTATAAAGTGTGGATCATGATGGGCCAAAAAGTGGCAATATTATGGGTATTTGTATGGTATGTGGTCACTTAATTTTTTACCCAAAATTGATGAAACAAAAAGGGTTTTTCAGGGAGATTCTCAACTTTCCACCACTATAAATTATGCTTTACTTCAAATTTAATAAGTAATTATTATTCATTTTCTATTCAAATTACGACTAAAGTCCTGATTGATAGACGGATTGAAAAACATCTATAGCTTTCAAATCCAGATCACATTTTTGAATAACACCTAAACATGTGTCACATCTCTATGCCTCTCACATACTCATAGGATTAAAATAATGCAACAAATTTCAAGAAGTTTTCACTTCAAGCTATGGTCAAAACATAAGAGTTTTTATATTTTAAAAAAATTTAATTCTAGTATAATTAATTATTTTACTTGGAAAAAATTACAAAAAAAAATATGGCATCACATCTGAACATGAGTCCTCTACTTATATATAGAATATTGTAAAAAATATTATCATTTTATTATGGTTAGGGTGTATTACACCTACTTTATTTTTCCTTGAAATTTAAGTACTAATGCATTGAAATTTCAAATTTTCACCAAATAGATTTTATTTATTTTTAAATAAACCTAGTAGTTTAGAAACTACATTCAATTTTCTACAAATTCTATTCTTACATATTTTTGAAATAATATAGATAACTTATTCAAATTTTTATGTCAAGTTGCCTAACAATGATTTTTCTGAATTTTTTGCCACTTAAGGGCCTATTTTTTCCATGATGATCTGCACATACCCAATGGTGCATATCTTCTCTATGTGAACATGACAAGTTTAAACGACATCTAAAGTAAATCATTATGATACTAAACTCAATAAAACTAGCAATTACACCTTGGTGTGCAATGAGTACACTGAAGAGGTGTCGAGGCTCAATTAGGGAATATTATTGTCTTTTTTTTTATGCATTTTGTGTAGTAGATGCTTGAGAAATTAGTAGGTCATTTAGAAAATGATGTTTGTGCAAAAAATGTCTCAATGAAGAAGTGATATATTTAAATCAATTATGCATCTATTTAAAGGGATTCAAACACAAGTGGAAAAAACCTATAAATCAAAAAGATAATCATGCTTCATTATCAATAGGCTCATGTTATGTTTGCAATAGGGAGAGAGGGAGAGACAAGGAGGGATAGAGATATAAAAGAGAGATAGAGGGGTAAGAGAGAGGTATATGGAGAGGAGAGGGAGATATAAAGAGAGAGGAGAGAGGGATAGATAGAGATGGAAGAGATAAATATATATAGAGAGAGAGAGAGAGATAGAATGATAAAGATAGAGAAGGAAGTGATATATAGAGTAGAGAGAGATGGAGAGAATGATAAAGGGAGAGATGGAAAAAGAAATATGGAGAGATAGAGATCAAGAGGTAAAGAGATATGGGGGAGAGAGGAAGATAGAGGTAGAGATGAATATAGAGTGAGAGAGAAAGAGGCAGTCAAATAGATAGAGAGGTAGATGAAGAGATAAAAATAGAGAGATGGGGAGATAGATAGGGAGAGATTTAGAGGAAGAGGAAGAGAGGGAGATAGAGAGAGACATAGATGGTGAGATAGAGTGTAATAGAGAGATAAAGATATAAGGAGATATAAAGAGAGGGGAGAGGGAGAGACAAACAAAGAGAAGTAGAGATAGAAAAATGGAGATGGGGAGAGGGAGAGAGGGAGAGAAATAGGGGAGATAGAGAGAGTGAGAGAGAAATAGGGAGATATAGAGATATATGGGAAGATAAAAAGAGATAAGGATATGTCAGAAGAGAAAGGGAGAGAGACGTAGGGATAAAGAGATAAGGGATATGAAGGGAGTGAGCGAGGGAGATATGGGGAGAGATATAGAGAGGGGGATATCAAAAGAGGGAGGGAGAGAAAGGGATAGAGATAGGTAGAGGAGGAAGAGAGAAAAGAGGGGGGAGATGGAATGAGATAGGTAAAAGAGGGAGGGGAAGAGAGAGATAGGTAGCGTGGGAGAGAGAAGAAGATATATATTTAGAGGGTGATATAGAGAGATAGAGAGGAATAGGGAAAGAGATTGAATGACAGGGAGAGATATAGAGATAGGGAGATAGAGCTGTAGAGAAATATATGGATAGAAAGACATAGAGGGAGATTGAGAAAGAGAGAGACAGAGACAGAGGTGGAGGGAGAGAAGGAGAGAGCTCAATAGATGGAGAGGGAGTGATATAGATAGAGGGATATATTGAGAGATAGAATGGGATAGGTAGGGATAGGGAGATTGAGGTATGCCATTCAAATCTTGCAAGTATATGAGTATATATGTGCGGAGATGTGTGGACCGATTTGTAACTAACTCATCAACAAAGATGTTGACATAGATCATGATACCTTGTATTGTGGCTATACCTTTGATAAATATGTATACCAATAGTAATAGTTGTAATAGCCTTTATAAAATATTGAATTATTTTTAATTGAAATGTATCACAATATTTTTTTTTTTCACAAATGCACTATCCTTTAGTGCTCTTATCCCCTTATACTTTTCAAACTATAATACATCTAAGGGATTTGAATATAAAATATTTGCAACTATGATATTTGACAAGTCAATCATAATTGTACTAGTTGGTAAGTTGGATTTCATAGAGGATAGAATGCCAAGGGAGGAAGCTACTTTGAAATTGCATAGGATGTGTCATTTTTCATTGAATATGTATGAAGTTACAAAATATTTTTGGGTTTGAATCCATTGCAATTTATCTACTATATCTTCTTTCATACTTTTCTTGTTTGTACTATTTTATCACCCTGAGTCTTAAATTACACTATGCCATTATTTTTCTTATACCCCTACTTTCTTTGCTTTAGTTTCACATACAACCTTATGACTATGGAGGTATTATTTTGATTATATGTTATTGAATATTGATGCATTATGAGGTCAAGTCCTCCTAAGGTCCATACAACCTCACACCCTTCTAATGACTTTTGTGTGTTGATAATCACATTCTAAAATAATTTAACATTATCTTTGATTTTACAACCAATAACCATATCAAATTTAATTTAATCTAATTTTTTCAATTATATATATACATTATTTACAAATTTAATTATTAACTAAAATAAATATTTGTTTAAATATAAAAGAATATTAATTTAATTTAATATATAATATATAATATTAAATAAATTTAAATATAATATAATTATATATAAAAATATTTTTTTATAATTATAAAATAATGTTAATATAATTTATAAATTACTTTTTATTGTTTATTATATAATATTAAATAGTATTAATAATTTAAATATAATATAATCATATAATAATTAATTCATTATTGTTAAGAAAAGGATAAGATAAGATAAGAAAATAAGGTAATAATAATAATATAATAACAATGTAATAATAATAAAATTAAAAATCAAAAAATGATCCAATGGTTCTAGTTGTTGCAATCATCTTGCACATCTTTTCATAAATGCACACCATCAATCGCATAAATTAGTCGGTTGGGTTTATAAAGGGAAAACCTTCAACGTAATAAAAACAAAACAAAAACAAAGTCATCACTACCAACAAACTCCAACTCAAAAATATTAGCCAATCAAACTTGATCGTAATCTTTACTTACATCATAAATTTAAGGGCTTTAAAAACATGAAAATTTGGGTATGCAATGGGAAATTTCTTTAGAAATGACCAATAATTTAGGAATTTGACTCTAAAAATCCATTCAACGTGCTTTCCTTGGGAGCTTTATAATTAACAATTGAAAAAATTATTTTATCCCTTCATTTAAAATGTTTTAAATATTTCCACATTTTAAACTTTGTAGAATTGATAAATTTTTAGTATTGAACAAGTTAAACTGGAGATGAAGGCTAGTGAAGGAAAATAAACAACTGGGTTGTCGTCAGAATAAAGAAATTTGAAACTTCTTACAAAACTTTATAGACCTAATTACAAATGGTGACAATAAAATTTGGTTCAAAATGTGTCAGAAAACCATGAAAGCGGGTTTGCATGATCTCCATGAAATATAAAAACTTTGTGCCAAATGAATTTTCATGATGAGCTATAGATTTTAAAATTTTAATAGATTAGAAGAATTCAGACAATCATGTCACCACCCTGGGCTTATAAATGTGATTCTATTGAGACAACTATGCACTAGAAATTCATCAAATTTATAGATGCCAATAGGCCCTGAGGGGTGAGAAGGAAATGCTAGGGTTTATGCATTGAAAATTCATCAAATTTATAGATTCCAATAGGCCTTGAGGAGTGAGAAGGAAATGATAGGGTTCATTCTAGAGGCACAATAATGGATGATTTATTAGAGAAGTTGAAGGTGGTAGTGAATGAATTGGTAGTAAGAGAAAGTTTGTTTGATCTTTGGTTCACCCTACTTTGGAGTAGTTTTTGCAAGATCAGATAGTGTGAATACAATAAGTCTATCCAATTGTGTAGGTCAAGGGAAAGGCACCTATGGCTAGTTTGGAGATATATATTAAGGAAAAGGATGAGGCAGTCTACGCATCAATGGTGGATATGTAGACATAAAACATTTTCTATTGAGACCTTCTATAGTCATGAAACATATGGTATCTCTCAACATAAAGGAATAGAGCTTACTAGTGATTATATAATGCCACTTTTGGACAATGATAGAATGGATACGGTTGTCCAAAGAGTTTGAGAAAAGAAAAAAATTCAAATTTAATGGGTTATATATTGTAGTTAGGTTGATTGTTCCCTCTATAGAGTTTGTTAGGAAAAAGGTGTCTCAATCTTTTTTTTTTTTTAGCTTGCTAATTATTTTATTAGTTTATTATTTTTTATGAGCTTTTTTTGTTGGAGATAACTCAAGAAGAGCTATAAGTGGAAATTTTCTATTTTAAGTTCCAGAGTTGTACATGAAGAAAATTTGAGTTTGCATGAGATGTGAAATTTTTGGAGGTGTACTTATATTTTGGAAAGTCTAACCTTTTCTTATGTGAAAGATATTGCATGTGTTGAGAAGTGGAAGCTTTTTGGAATTTCCAATTTTGCACCTTCAATCTTGAGTGTTGGATTTCTTAGAAAAATATAATCAATGCATTATAAGTTCCTATATGTAGAGATTGCTAAATGAGTTGTGAGTGAGGGGAATTTTTCATTGTAGGGTTATGTGGTTGGATTTCCTCTAGAAGAGAAAAGATGTAATCTTCACATTAAGGCTATGAGCCTGCAAGTGTATTGCAACCTTTTTGTTACATATTAATACATTGGTTTTATGATTTGGAGTATGGGGTTTTTTACCCAAAAGGGTTTTCCCCATGTATATCATTGATCTTTCTCTTTTTTCTATATTTCTTCTATTCTTCTTCTTTCTCATTCTTGAAATATTAATTTACATGTCATTATGTTGCCAAAATTTTCTTAGATCTACAAACTACATTATCTTTCCTCTAAGGGTTAATGTGTTAGAAATTAAACTATGTTTGTTACCGCTTTAAGGCATAGTAGTATGTGCTTGTATCAAGTTGTTGAAATCTAATTTGTTTAAAGAAACATAAGATATTGAAAGTTCATACTAGTTCTTAGGAAGCTTTATGAGATCATCTTTTCCTTTCATTTGGTATCAAAGAAAAGATCCATTATTTACATGTGCTTGCATACTATGTAGACTCATGGTTTTTAAGGTTCTAGGTATTTCTTATGTTGTGATTTCTTAGCTTGGAAAGCCTAATTCAATCTATTTTGAAGGAATTGGATGATTATTAATCCTTGTCTCAGTTAAAGTTTTGTAGTTGATCTTGTTTTCAAAACACAACATAGATTTTTTAAGGATGGAGAAAATGGAATATTTTGGAGTTGATCATGTGTTTTCATTTATAGTGATATTGATTTGGAGCTCCTATTTGATAATATTTTATAATCCTCATGCATTGTGGTGTTCTTGCATTATGTGGTCAAGTACAACAAAGAATTCATATTGGGTGTTTGTGCTTGGCTCCCTAGTCATATGGAGAAACTTGTATTGTTATCACTATGGTTTGATGTGTGTATGTTCAGTTCTTGGATTTAGTCCCTAGCATTGGAAGGAACTCTTTCATTAACCTTGAATGCGGTGAGGATATGGAGTTGATAATTAGATTATTTGTAATATTCTGGGATAGCCTACTCCTCTTTATGCTTGTAAATGATGGTGGTTTTGGAGTTGGCCTACAAATAGTCCTAGATTTCATGTACCTCTTCTTCCTTTGGATAGTTGTAATCACATGTCTCAAATTAATGTTGGTTGGATCTGAGGGTTTTGTAGATTTTTAGTTCAAAATCTATGGTTATTCTTATCTATGTTATTCCATTATTCTGGTTTAACTATTCAAGAATTTTTCAGACTTGTGGGTCTTCTAGATGATAAGTGGATATTGATTTGGATGTGTGTTCATAAACACAGTGGTTTTGTAGTTTTTACACGGTTAATCAAAACTTGTGATTTTGTAGATCTATAGATAAACTATTTTTCAGTTTATGTTTCCTTTGGGTTATCTGGATTTAAGATAGTTGCAATTTGTAGTATGCTTCATGCATGTTATGAGAAGGTTTTCAATTTTCTTGGTGAGAAAATATTGGTTATTTTTTGGTTGTCAAGTTGGTATATTTTATATTTTATAAGCCTCTAGACAACATATTTCCTTTGAAGCTTTTACAATTTTCCCTATATTCTAAAAGATGTGAGTTTGTGTAGATTTGGAGCATTCACTTGTTCAGATGGAATCTATGGTGATGTATTATTTTGTATGTTTCAATGGATTTAGATTTGCATAGAGATGATTTTGTAGATTTGCAAGAATGTTTGATTAGTTCCTTGACTATGGTACTCAGTTGTGGATTTGTTTGGAAAATTCAGTATGTTGGTAATCTGGTGTTTGATTCTTGAAATCTGCATTCTATCTTCTTTGATATCTTAGTTTTGCATGTTACTATTGAGATGATAAGTTTGCAAGTTTCATTGGTCGTGGATCTAAAAGTTATGCAGTTTGTGGATTAGCTACCCATTGGCTGCAGTGGTGTGACTTGGATGTGGACTATCTGTATCTACAAGATTGTTTCACTCTTGATGAAAAAGAAATATTTGGCCATGTATGTGGTTATTTGTGCATTGGTATTTTTCTTTGAGATGATACGATGGATGATTTTGAATACCTAGATAGTTAGTTATGGGAATTGTAGCATGTTGTTTATCTTCTTGGCTTGGAGATCTTCATTCTACTTATTATTTGGTGTTGTTGATTTTACATTTTGTTGTGTTAGAGTTATGGAGGATCTTCACTTAGGAGATGGTTATCATGATGCAATGGAGAGATCAATATCACGATTTAGTGGGAGATTTGGTAGTGATGGGGATTTATTGTTGGTGATGGATTATCTTCTTTAGTTTTTTTGGATTTCTTGGAGGAGCTCTTAGATCTTGTTGCTACAAAAGAATTCTTTCACATTTACAATTTTATTGGTAGGAGATGGTTATCTTTATGTGATTAGAGATGTTGATTCTAGTTTTAGAGTGTGATTGGTATTGTGTCATGGTTGAATCTTGATGCTATCTTCGAGGTTTGACATGATATAGGTTCTCTTGAGAGATCATGATGTTTAAATTATTGCATCATATCTCTTGGGGGGATATGGTTAGATCATGTTGTTGACAAGTTCCTAATTATATAGTTAGAGCTTCAAAAATGATCTTTTTCTCTATCTTGGTATTAGGTACACAGGCCATTTTCTTGGGAGCTTCATGATAGTGTGGGTTTTTATTTGGATCTTAGCATGGATTGATCATTTGGAGGTACTCATGAATACTTGGAGACTTGGGTGAGGTTGGAGTTATCTTGAGATTACAAACATTTTCTTGAGATAGTTACTCATTGGAGGTTTCAACATTGAGATTGAGGAGCTTTCACTTAGATATGGATTTTATTTCATGATGTACCTATAAGGATATTATTCATAAAGTCTATGAGACTCTGTATATCTTGGAGAATCAATCTCATTCCCCACTCTTGGTTTACTTGATAAATAATCATCTAAATGGTATAGCTTATTTTGTTTTTAGATGTATTATGTTTTATGCTTTATCTTCTCATACAGATGGATCTTGATTGATTCTTTCTAGTTTTAGAGCATTCATTTGAGGAGTGTTATGCATGTTTATCTCCTTGGGTGTTTTATTTGTGAGATTTGATATTTTTGGAGATGCAGTTATAATTTGGAAGTCTAGCTTTTTATTGTGCGAGATATTGCATTTGTTGAGAAGTGGAAGCTTCTTGGAATTTCCAATGCTGCAACTTCAATCTTAAGTGTTGGATTTTTTAGAAAAAACTAATTAATGCATTGTAAGATCCTATATGTAGAGATTGTTAGAGGAGTTATGAGTGAGAATTTTTCATTACATGGTTATGATGTTGGATTTCCTCTAGAAGAGAAAATATGTAATCCCCATGTTAAGGCTATGACCTTGCAAGTGTATTGTAACCTTTTTGAATTGAAAATTAATACATTGGTTTCATGCTTTGGAGTGGGGTTTTTTACCCGAAAGGGGTTTCCCCATGTATATCATTTTTCTTTATCTTCTATCTATAATTATTCTATTCTTCTTGTTTCTCATTCTTGAAATGTTAATTTACATGTCATTATGTTGCCAAAATTTTCTTAGACCTACAAACTACATTATCTTTCCTCTAAGGGTTAAGGTGATGGAAATTAAACTATGTTTATTTTAGCTTTAAGGCATAGTAGTGTGTGCTTGTATCAAGTTGTTGAAATTTGGTTTGTTTAAAGAAATATAAGATACTAAAATTTCATACTAGTTCTTGGGAAGCTTTCTAAGATCATCTTTTCCTTTTAGAGTTGATAGTTGTCTCTTGAATTGGAGTATCCAATCGAGCATATGGAAGATGGTTGACATCTCCTCCCTTCACTGGTATGGCTTGCTATGGAATTTTGGAAATTCCCTAATCCAACTTTCAATATTTTTCTATGGTCTTGGGTATGTGGCTTCTATGATTCTTTGTTTATTAGGTGAAAGGTTCTATTTATGGCTTCTCCATGTAGTTTCTTTTTCTAGTCTATCAGTAATATTTGTATCAAGTAGTAGTCCTTTTATGCATTATAGAGAGTTATTTATGTAATTTCTAGTCATTGTGTTGTTTGCTACTAGTAGTCTCTAGTGTAGGGACTTGTGAATAGAACCTCATAAATTATCTAAAATTATTAAATTAGGTGAAAATATTGAATGAATTAAACTTTAGCATCCCAACTTTAATACTTTCTTGTGTACCAATTAAATAACTTTTTCCTCATCCTCATATGTACAAATAGATTTAAGGCTCCTTCCAACTATTGTACATTCCATAGACACTAACCTTCATAAAAATCCTTCATATTTATAATCATAAATACAATGAAATCCCTTTTATAGTAGAGGTTTTCTCCCAAGACCTTCATCTGAAATGCCTCCTATCTACTATTGCTGACGACCTAGAGAAAAAGTATCAGAACAAGAGAATTTTTTTTTTTCCTAGGTAGTGTGATTGTTAGCTTTATGTTTGAAACCCAACCCTACCATAGATTCAACTTTAGCTAACAAGGAAATACACCATTAATCAAGAATGTGTAATTATGAAAATATTATATAATATACAAATGGACCAGCCTTCATTTCCAAGATGGCATGGGGAGCCATTGACAATAACCATTCCAAAACTCTCTACAACTAATCTTACAAACTTTCCCAAACCCACAAAACCCACACTAACCCTCTTCTCAAATAAACCTAATATATACGAAGGAAAACATGACTATCCAACAACCCATCCATTATATGCCACAAATGGCTTTCCATAAGCCCATATTAATTGATATGTTATAAAATACCCCTTGCAATATTTTATTATAAGGTTGTTTACAATTCATCTACTTCAAAAACCATTAAAATTGTCAACTAATTAAATATTAGAACATCATGATGGAACATCACAAAATAGGGGCTAACTGATGGAAATTGTTTCCCAAGCCTAGCATTTGTTTATGATTTCTATTGTCATATGGCATCATAATTCACTGAGATCAACAAAGAGAAATTGAAATAAAAACTAAGATTTTTCTAGTTATAACCAAAGTAGGTCAAGAAAAATGAAAGAAACCATAAGGAATAACTATCCAAAAGAACACCCAAAGCAGAAAACCAACCTCACAAACATAATAGAGAGAAAACATAATGAATGATATATGGGCTTCTATCTCATAATTTTTTTATAAAATCAATGATGATACCAATTTCAAGAACATACACAAGGCATCCAGATCCTCAAGTGCACTACTCTTTTCCTTGGTGATGAGCAACATATATGGCATATATTTTTTGGGGACATTTTTTGCCTACACATAATTCTATTATTTCCTATTTCTACCCAAATTAATTAATGTGCAAGCATGGTAACAACCCTCAATCCTAATTCTACACATATCCACAAATTACTTACAAACCATGGGTGTATATCACAAAAAAAAAAAAATACCATAACCATGAAATTAAGAGATCACTCAATAATTGCCTAAGCTAATAAATGGTATCTCAACATAAAAAACCCCACATATAACAACCCATAGGAACACCCAAAAAAAAAGCAGGTTCAAAACTAAAGTAAAGAAAACTATAATGAACCATATAGAGAATTATCTCTCTCAATCACATATTCATAGAACCGTAATGTATTAGTATATGAAAATGTTGTCTCTTTCTATTTGAGAAATTGATATGTGACTCCTCCAACAGTTAATGATAATTTCAATTGATGGTGTTGGAAAATCCCCAGGAATGATCATGTGACTTCCCTCTACATTGAAAGGGGCAACTCCTTTATGCAAAAAAAAAGGTTATGCACAAGATTACACTATTTACAATTTTCAATTTTGGGGATTGGAATAATAGAAAATATAGAAAAACAAATATGCTTGAGGAAATAGTTTTGGTTCTTTGCATCAGCCTTAAGCAGAAACTAAGATTAAACACTCCACACAAAGATTTTTTGGGTTGTCCAAAATCAAACACATTAATGAATTTCTAAATAAATTGAAGAGAAAAAAATTCATGCTAACAAAGAAAACAAGGACTTCTAAAATCAAACACAGATTCACGAGGTTTTGCAGAGTATTGAGATAAAAAAATAGTAGGAAGAAAATATCAACTCATAAATAATAGACCTCGCACAAAGCTTGAATTTCTCAATAATTTCCCTATAACCCTAAAAAATATACACAAGGCTTTCAGCATACTAAAATCCACTGTTGCATACAAATTTTGTATTATATTTACAAGACTTGAACCCCACAAGCTAGTTTTTGACACAAATTTGGACTCAACACTCAAATTTAGTAAATTGAAAAACCATAAAATATAGAGATTTATTTAGTATTTAAAGATTGTACCATGCACCCTTTAATAAATAAACTTTAAAGACATGATAAGCATATCAATTGAAGCTACTTTGATCACATTGTAATGGTGTGAATTTGCACCCCTTGCAAATTCCACATTTACATACCTCCTACCTTAGAAAATCAAGTTCAACAATGCAATATTGTATCCTTCATTCACTTCCCATCCACTTGGTTTTTTTTTTTGCATCGATGGAGAATATTCTACAACGGACACTAGTGCAACACGTAGATGTCTACACGACATGCTACCATCTTGACAGGATTATTGCCTTTGGAGTTTGTAGAGGTGTTACAACTCTCCATTGGCAATGAAATGTAATGTTTATGCTTCCTTGACTAACTTTGAATGACTCCTTTGCCTTCAATTTCATTTTCAAATGACTATATCCTTCATTCCTTCACTCCCTCTTGAACTCTCTTGATCTCATTCATTCTGGGCAACTATCTACACACTTCATTCACAACATTTTCACCTCCATTGAAACTAGAAGTTGGTGATTTTTGGGCTCACTTTCTTCATTGTTGCAACAACACCAAACTTTTCAATTTTGCAAGATCACTCCTTTTTTCCTCAAGTGCATGTGGTTGAAGGTGATGTCACTCCATTTCCTTTTCTCTTGCATTATTGTATTTTTTTTTGGCATATTGTTGTTTAGCATAGTGCTTTGTACCTTCACTTCAATATCTTTCTTTATCACATTTCTCTTATCATTGCTATATTGGTTGTCCACAGAGGTGGAAACACCAAAGTGGGGGACTGACTACGATAGTCCTCTATACACAACCCCAACATTTTTTTTGTCTTCTATGTGTAGGTTGTTCATTCTATGAATACCTCGAAGATATCAACTTGTGGGTAGGAAGGTGCACTTTCCTCACCCTCTTTTATTAGTTCATAGATTAGATCAAGTTAAAGTATTCTTCTTGATATTCTATTATTTAGTTTCCTTCTATTTATGTTATTGCATTAAACCATATTTGTTAGGTCATTAGTAGGTTCTCTTTGAGTATCAATTGCACTTTATGCTCTTTTTTTGTACGGATGCTTGTACCCCCACTGAGATTCTAGTGTACTGTGCTATCATCTATGTTCCACACTACAGTCCCCTAGCAGTGAGTTGCTTAAGTTGTAGTTCAGACTCTAGAAACATGCTCATTTGACTTCTCGAGACTCTCAAGTTGGCAGAAAGAAAGAGGAAAATTAGTTGTCCTTCCTTTTCACCCTTCTAAACATCAAACCTATCTTGAACATTCATCTAGTGTGAGGTAAATTAGGCTAGCCTATTGTTCTAGACCCTCCCATGACCTAGGATCCTTAGCAAGCGATCCCCCTCCTCTACATTTTGGTGAGCCTAAGGTGAATTGTTTTGGTTCCATTTCATAGTTTTGAAGGAATGTTCTGTCATGTTCTAGGTGTGTTGTACGTTTGTGCATCGTAGGCATCTAGCCTTGCAAACCAACCTATGACCTCTAGCAGTGTAGCTAGAAGAGTCCCTAAACATTGTGAAGCGAAATCTAGAATAGGTCACTCTCTAATTGTTAAACCCTTGGGGGCTTCTGAGAAAGTCCTTTTTAGTGTACATAGAATATGGCTTCTTTCATGCATCTTCCCATCCCATCTGTGCAGCCTATGAATGGGTCCCCTACTATAACCTTTACATCATAGGGCTTTCCAATGATTTCTAATAAAGAACCCCCTCCTTTTGTACTTTCCTGCTTGTATCAATGAGAATACCACGACTGGCATTCTTTTCGACCCTATGTGCCAGGTTAATGTTATCACAAAGGATATTATGTTAATAAACTTTCTACATAAGGATGGGTATGATGAATCTAAAAGAATGATATGTAAACATGATGGCCTTTCCATCCCTCCCATCGCTTCTATCACCCTTTCAATCCTAGTTGGGCCTGAGACTGTGAATGCCCTTTTTGATATTATCCTAGAGTCTAACTTCTTCAAAGTGAAGCAAAGCATTCCTTGGCTAGTTTCTATGAACCCAGTCCCTTCGATGATCCATAAATGTTTGAAATTCTCCCATAAGGGCTCCATGCATGTTGTACACAACACTGGGCACAAACCCCTAGTGTTGCACATGGCTTATTCATTAGATCACTTCTGGCCTATCCCTATTGGTCCACTTCCTCCAAGGATGGACCTATTGTATCAAACTTATAAAAAATACAAGAATGGTGGTATAGTTCTGAAAGTGACCTATCCTCCTTACCCTTTTTCTATTTTGGTAAAGGCTTGCATGATAGCGCAACACTAGGCTACCTCTTCCTCACAAAAGGGGAAGAGGAAGTCCACTTGTGCTTAGGAACCTCCTTCCTCTTCCTCTATAGTTCCACTTGCTTCTACCTCATGTCCTATTGCAACACCATTGGCCTCTATCATGATGTATCTCTTTGGGAGTCTAATGGTACTCACTTAGCAAAAGGCCAAGTGTCAAGTGTTCGACCTTCTTGTCTTGTCGACGGTGCCTCACCCCATCCTGTATGGTAAGTGGAAGGGTCCCCATGGAGCTACGACTATGTATTGGCCTCTGCAGCCTCCTACTACTCTCACCTTGAGGGTAGCGAATGGGAAAAGGCCCACCATTGAGGCACTTGATTCTATTTCTCTACTAGTTGTCGTATATGCTCTTGCATCTCTTCCTACTATTCTTGTCCAAGAGTCATTCCCTCCACTGAGAACAGTTGTGATGGATACTTTGATGACAAAAAAGGAGCCTCTTACTCCTACTCAAGCTACAACTTCTAGCTCTTAGAGTCAAAGAAACTACCTTGTATGTGAGCATAATCATGGGAGGAAGGCTCTAGCTGCTAAGTAGGCTACTTTGTAGAAGGAGGAAGGAGAGCCAATAGCTCCTATTTTTGTGTTTCTTGTTGTGCCCTCCTTTTCTATCCCTTCTACTTTGGTTCATGTCACCGCGATCTTTCTTTTGGCTCCCCCTATAAATGTGGATAACCCTCACTCTAAAAGGGTGCAAGTGTTCATTTCTCTCTTGGTTGAGCCTCCTCTCTTGATGTCCCTTTTAGAAATACCACCTTTTCCAAAGCCCATGGATATGTTGAATACCTCGATGGTGTCTACTATGGTTTTCTTCTCTTCCTCCTCTCCTTTCACTTCCTCTATGAGGATCTCGCATCCCCTGATGAAGTGAATGTTGGAGGATGACCCTCCTTCTAATGGGGGTCAGATGAAGAGATCACCTTCTTCAGAAGTTGGTTCTACTTTGGCTTGCATCATCCTAGTGATAGAGGTTTCCCCAACATACCCTAAGTTCATCACTATCATCGAGTCTTTCGGTGAGGTTGGTAGTGGATCTTGGGGACCCCCTTCGTTGCCTACTTAGTTGACATATGGCACTCCTATCAAGTGCATGTTCAACTCGGTGGATGATGTTTTTGTTAAATAAATTATTTTTACCTTATAGGAGTTGAGTGAAGAAGGCGTTGAGGGCCCCTCTTCCTTGGATCTTGTCATAGGAGAGTGGGAGGGTGCTCCCCTTACTATCCTTCCCTTGTAGGCTCATCCATCTTCCCCTTATAATGATCTAGATTGTGAGAATGGTGACCTCTTGGTTGATGAGGACTAGGAGGGAACCTCTGCTTTATCTATAGATTAGATCTATGTGGGTGTTGTGTTTCCCCCATGCTTGCTTTAAGTGTTCCTAGAGGACCCTTGTCACCCTTGTAGCTTGCATACAAGAGTGTTTTTTGTTGTAAAATTTTCTATTTCTTACATCATTCTTCCTTTTGTGTGCCTTGATTTTTGACAATTGTGGACAATGTAAACTATTGGTGGCATTTAGGGCTCCCTTCCATGTTGACCCAATTTTTTAATTTTTATTTTATTTTCACGTACCTTTCTTCACATGATCTAATATAGTAGGTATTGATGATAGTTCATATATATTATTATATTATATCCATCTATCTATGCCTATGAGCAATTTTGACTCTGAAATATCAGATTCCCTGTCTCTTAATTTCAAGATATCTTTGCTTATGTTTCATTTTTATCTTTCTCTCTTCTTTGCTTGCTTTGTGATGTTGTGGTGTCAATGTGTTGTGCCTAATGTGTGTGACAACATTTCCATGATTACATCTCATCAATGTATCGTAGACCACAACATCATTTCTCTCTCTCCTTAGGATGTCATGTGCCTTTATTTTCAACACACACCATCCTAAGGGGGGTCTATCATACTACTTCAATTTTCAAAAATGTGTATTCAGTGGCCAACAAATCCCTTATTAAAAATCACTCTTTTTTTTCAAAAACTATATTCTTCAACAAGGACCTCTAGTGAAAATTTTCTTTCGTCATGGATTCATAAAGAAATAATTTGAAAATTAACATCAAGAGGGGAGTACTTTTTTTATGAATAAGTCTTAAAACTTTCCCTTGAGAGAGAGTATTCTTCCTTTCAAATTCCTTAATGAAAGAGATCTTTCAAAAGGATTCATTGATTCTAGAATCATTTATGAGAAATATCATTGTCTTTCAAACAGAGCGTCCCTTGAGTAGACCCCGTTCTTTTAAAGGGTTCTTGAGGGGTGCCTTTGAAAACTTCTCCTTCAATTATTGACTATTTATGTGACTATCTATATTCCTACATGGCTTTTTTCTATTTAACATTTTTTTTCTATGGATTAACATGTTTCTTTATCAGACCAAGCACCCGTGAAGCTTCTTTTTCAATCAAGCTTGAAGGATCAAACACCTTGATCTTTCCTTATAGGATTGAGCACCTATAAGAGCCTATCAAACTTTGTGGATCCTTTCACATCTAGCCTCCCTTTGGACCGAGCACATGTGGCACCTCCTATGTAGGACCAAGCACCTACAAAGCATTTCATTCAAATTTTATAGGTTTAAGGACCTACAATGTATTTATTCAACTCTCCTAAATATTGAGTACCTATGAAGCCATCTCTTTTTATAAATTTGAGTGTCTCAGATTGTGGTCTACTTCCTCAATGGTTTAGGTATACATTTCTCAACTTTCACTTTACTTTACCATGTATTCACTAACACTTATGCTCACTAAAGTGGGAGAAAAATGTAATGGCATGAATTTCCAGTCATTGTAAATTCCACATTTACATACCTCCTACCTTAGAAAATCAAGTTCAACAATGCAATAATGCATCCTTCATTCACTTCCCATCCACTTGATAGTAATTTTTTGTGTTGGTGGAGGATAGTTTTTCAAGGATGCTACCATGGAATGTGGAGGTCTACATAGAATGCTATTTTCCTAGAACAAGAATCCTACCTCTAGAATGTACAGAGGCATTGCAACTCTCCATTGGTGATGAAGTGTAACGTTTCTACTCCCTTGACTAACCTCAAATGGCTTTGTTTCCTACAATTCCATCTTCAAATGACTATCTCCTTCATTCCTTCACTCTCTCTTGAACTCTCTTTATCTCATTTATTCTGGGAAACTATATGCACACTTCATTCACAGCATTCTCACCTCCATTGAAGCTGCAATTTGGTGTTTTGTGGATTCACCCTCTTTGTTGTTGCATTAACATCAACCTTTGCAAGCTTGTGAGCTCACTCCTCCCATTTGTCTTGAGTGCACGCGGTTGAAGGTGATATCACTCCATTTACTTTTCTCTTGCATTATCATATTGTTTTCATAGCATATTGTTGTTTAGCATAGTGCTTACTACCTTCACTTCAATATATTTCTTTATCACATTTCTCCTATTGTTTCTATATTGCCTATCCATGGAGGTGGAATCACCAAATTGGGCAACTAACTATGATAATCCTCTATACATAGCCCGAACATTTTTTCATCTTTTGTGTGTAGGTTACTCACCATGTGAAGACCTCAAACATGTCAACTCATGGGTAGGAAGGTGCGCTTTCCTCACCCTCCTTTGTTAGTTAATAGATTAGATCAAGTTAAAGTATTCTTCTTGCTATTTTGTTATTTAGTTTCCTTCTATTTCTATTCTTGCATTAAATCATATTTGTTAGGTCATTAGTATGTTCTCTTAGAATCTTGAATATACTTTATACTTTATGCTCATATAGATACCAATGCCCCCATTGAGATGCTAGTACATCATGCTATCCTTTGTGTCCCACACTGTAGTCCCCTAGCAGTGAGTTGCTAAAGTTGTAGTCCAAACTCTAGAAACATGCTCACCTAAATTCCTGAGACTCTCAGGTTGGCATAAAGAAAGAGAAGATTAGTTTCCCTTCCTTTCTACCCTTCTAAACATCAAAACTATCTTGAACATTCATCTAGCATGCGGTAGATCAAGGCAGCCTATTATTCTAGACCCTCCCATGACCTGGGGTCTTTAGTAGTTGGTCCCCCTCTACATTTTGGTGAACTTGATGTGAACTATTTTCGTTCCATTTCATAGTGTTGAAGGAATCTTCTCTCATGTTGTAGGTGTGTGCTTTGTAGGGCATCTAGTCTTGCAACCCAACCTACGACCCCTAGTGGCATAGCTAAAAGAGTCCCTAAACATTGTGAAGTGAAATCTAGAATAAGTCGTTGTCTAATTGTTAAACCCTTGGGGGATTCTAAGAAAGTCCTTTTCAATGTACTTAGAAGATGGCTTCTTTCATCCATCTTCCCATCTCATCTATGCAACCTTTGAATGGGTCCACTACGATAACCTTTACATCACAAGACTTGTTGATGAATGCTAATAGAGAACCCTCTCCTCTATGCATTACCCCTTGTATCAATGGGAATAATGTCACTAGCATTCTTATTGACCCTGTGTGTCGGTTTAATGTTATCATTGAGGAGATTATGTTAATAAACTTTCTACATAAGGGTGGGTACGATGAATGGAAAAGCATGATACATATGCATGATGAGATTTTTGTCCCTCCCATCGGTTATATCACCCTTTCAGTCCTAGTTGGGCCCATAACTATGAATTTCCTTTTTGATATTATCCAAGAGTCTAACGTTTTTAGAGTGGAGCTAGGTATTCCTTGGCTAGTTTCCATGAATGTAGTTTCTTCAATGATTCATAAATGTTTGAAATTCTCCCATGAGGGCTTCATACACATTGTGTATGACATGGTGTATGAACCCCTAGTTTCATGTGGGGCTTATTCATTAGATCACTTCTAGCCTACCCCTATTGGTCTGCTTCATCCAAGGATAGACCTATTGTATTGCACTTATGTAAAATATAAGAATGGGGGCATAGAATTGAAAGTGACCTATCCTCCTTCCCCTTATGTTGTTTTAGTAAAGGCTAGCATGATAGCACAACAACAAGTTGCCTCTTCCTCACAAAAGGGGAAAGGGAAGTCTACGTGCACTTAAGAGCCTACTTCCTCTTCCTATATAGTTCCACCTACTTCTACCTCTCATCTTGCTATAATTCCCTTGGCCTCCACCTTGATGTGTCTCTTGGGGAGTGTGATGGTTCCCACTTGGTGAAAGTCTAAGCATCAAGTGTTTGACCTTCTTGTCTTGCCCATGGTGCCTCGGCATATCCTATATGGTAAGGGGATGGATCCCTGTGGAGTCTCCTCTACATCTCGAACTTCATAGCCTCCTACTACTCCTACCCCTAAGGTAGAAAATGATAAGAGGACCACCAGTGAGGCGCTTGATTCTACTTCTCTGTTGGTTGTTATCTTTGCTCATGCATCTCTTCCTCTTATTCTTGTCCAAGAGTCATTCCCTCTACTAGTAATGGATGTGATGGATACTTTGATGATAGAACATGAGCCTCTTGCTCCTCCTCAAGTTGTAGCTTCTAGCTCTTAGATCTAATGAAACTACCTTATGCTTGAGCATAAGCATTGGAGGAAGGCTCTAGCTACTTAGTAGGTTGCTTTACAGAAGGAGGAAGGGGAGCTAGTAGCTCCTATTTTGGTCTCCTACTATTCACTCCTCTTCCACCCCTTTTTCTTTGGTTTGCATTGCCTCAATCTTGCTTCTAGCTCCTCCCATGAGTGTGGATTTTAAAAGGGTGCAATTGTTCATGTATCCCTCAATTGAGCCTCCTCCCTTGATGTCCTTTTTGGAAATCCCACCTTTTCCTAAGCCTATGGATATGCCAAATACCTCAGTGGTGTCAACTACAGTTTTCTTCTCTTCCTCCTCACCTTCCACTTCCTCTATGGGGATCTCACATCCCCTAATGAAGCACATGTTGGAGGATAAACTTGCTTCTAATCAAGGTCAGAAGAAGGGATCGCCTTCTTCAGAAGCTGGTTCTATTTTGGCTTGTTTCATCCTAGTGATGGAGGCTACCCCAGCATCTCCTGAGTTCGTCACTACCCCCAAGTCTTTCAGTGAGGTCGGTAGTGGATCTCGAGTGCCTCCTTTGTCACCTTCTTAGTTGACACATGTAACTCCTATCAATTGCATGTTCAACTCATTAGATGATGTCTTGGCTTTGTCGATGAATTTTGCTAAATCAATGATGTTTACCTCACAAGAGTTGAGCGAAAAAGATCCTAAGGGGCTCTCTTCCTTGGCTCTTGTTGCATGAGAGTGGGAGGTGCTCCCTTTGCTATCCCACCCTTGCAGGCTCATCTTGCTTCCCTTTATAATGATCTAGATTGGGCGAACAATGACCTCTTGGTTCATGAGGATTAGGAGGGAACCTCTTCTTTATCTATAGATTAGATATGTGTGGGTGTTGTGTTTCCCCATGCTTGTTTTATCTATTCCTAGAGGACAATTGTCACCCTTGTAGGTGTTTGGATATAGGAGTGTTTTGTGTCATAAACTTCTTCTATTTTCTACATCATTCTTCCTCTTTTGTGCCTTGCTTTTCGACAATTGGGGATGATGCAAAGTGTTGGGGGAATTTAGGCTTTCCTTCCATGTTGACCCAAAAAAAATTCATGTACCCTTCTTCACATGATCTGATATAGTAGGGGATTGATGATAGTTCATATATATTATTATATATATATCTATCTCTATCTATGAGTAGTTCTGATCTCAAAATATCAGATCCCTCTGTCTCTTGATTTCTACATCTTTTCTTATGTTTTCTTTTTATCTTTCTCTCTTCTTTGCTTGCTTCGTGATGTTGTGGTTCCTATGTGTTGTCCCTTGCATGTGTGACAACATTTCCATGATTACATCTTGTCATGTATCATGGGCCATAACATTGCTTTTCTCTCTCTCCTTAGGATGTCACGTGCCTTTATGTTCAACACATCCTAAGGGGGCTATCATAGTACCTCAATTTTCAAAAGGCGTATTTGGTGGCCATTAATCCCTCATTGAAAATCCCTTATTTTTTTTCAAAAATTGTATTCTTCAATAAGGACCCCTAGCAGATTTTTTATTTCATCACAGATTCGTAAAGAAAGAATTTGAAAACTTTCCCTCAATAAGGGAGTTTTTTTTTTATAAAGAAGTTTGAAAACTTTCCCTTGCAAGGGAGTATTCATCCTTTTCAATTCCTTGATGAAGACATCTTTCAAAAGGATTCCTTGATGCTAGAATCTTTTATGAGAAATATCATTTCCTTTCAAATAGAACATCCCTTGAATGGACCCTATTCTTTAAAAGGGTTCTTGAGGGACCCCTTTGAAATCTTCTCCTTTGATTATTGACTGTCTATGTGATTGCTTGTTTTCCTGCGTGCCTTTTTGCTATCATACATTCTTTGTCTATGGATTTACATGTTGCCTTGCAAGGCCAAGCACCTATGAAGCTACTTTTTCAATCAAGTTTGGAGGATCGAGCACCTTGAGCTTTCCTTGCAAGACCGAGCACTTATAAGGGCCTATTAGACTTTGTGGAGCCTTTCACATCTTGCCTCCCTTAGGACCGAGCACCTGTGATGCCTCCTCTATAGAACTAAGCACCTATAGAGCCTTTTGTTCACCTTCTATAGGTCCAAGGGCCTGCGACACATTTTTTCAACTCTCCTCAAGATTGAGTACCTATGGAGCCATCTCCTCTTCCTGTGCATTCAAGTGTGTTAGACTGTGGTCTACTTCCTTGATGGTTCAGGTATACATTTATCTTCTTTCAATCTACTTTACCATGCATTCTCTAACACTTATGCTCACTAAAGTGGGGGAAAAATGTAATGGCATGAATTTGCACCCCTTGCAAATTCCACATTTATGTACCTCCTACCTTAGAAAATCAAGTTCGATAATGCAAGACCACATCTTTCATTCACTTCCCATCCACTTGGTAGTTATTTTTTGTGTCAATGGAGGATATTCTATTAGGGATGCTAGCACGGTGCATAAACATCTGTGTGCCATGTTGCCATCCTAATAAGATTCATACCTTTGGAATCTGTAGAAGCATTACAACCCTCCATTGGCAATGAATTGTAACGTTTCTACTCCCTTGACTGAACTCAAACAACTCATTTGCCTCCAATTTCATCTTCAAATGACTATCTCCTTCATTCCTTCACTCTCTCTTGAACTCTATTGATCTCATTCATTCTGGGTAACTATCTACACACTTCATTCACAACATTCTCACCTCCATTGAAGATACAAGTTGGTGTTTTGTGGACTCACTCTCTTTGTTTTTGCGGAAACATTGACCTTTGCAAGCTTATGAGCTTGCTCCTTCTCCCATTTTCCTTGAGTGCACATGGTTGAAGGTGATATCACTCCATTTCCTTTTCTCTTGCATTATCGATTATTTTCGTGGCATATTGTTGTTTAGCATATATGGCTTAGTACCTTCACTTCAATATCTTTCTTTACTGCATTTCTCCTATTATTGTTATATTGGTTGTTTGTGAAGGTGGAAACATCAAAGTAGGGGACTAACTACTACAATTTTTTATACACAACCCCAACATTTTTTCTTCTATGTGTAGGTTGCTCATTGTGTGAAGAATATCAACTTGTAGGTAGGAATGTGCACTTCCTTCACCCTCTTTTGTCAATTCGTAAATTAGATCAAGTTAAAGTATTCTTCTCACTATTCTATTATTTAGTTCCTTCTATTTTTTTTATTGCATCAAACCATATTTATTAGGTTTTTAGTAGATTATCTTTGAGTCTCAACTATACTTTATGTTCTTTGTCCATACGAACACCAGTGCCCCCACTAAGACAGTAGTGTGTCGCGATGTCATCTATTTCCCACAGTGTAGTCCTATGGTAGTGAACTGCTTAAGTTGTAGTCCAAACTCTGGAAATGTGCTCACCTGACTTCCTGAGACTATTGGGTTGGCAAAAGGAAAGAGGTAGATTAGGTGTCCTTCGTTTTCACCCTTCTAAACATCAAATCTATCCTAAACATTCATCTAACATGAGGTAGATCAAGGAAGCCTATTATTCTAGACCCTCCTGTAACCTGAGATCTTGAGTAGTTGGTCCCCCTCCTCTATGCACATATACAAGTGTACACCAATCAAATGAATACAAAAGAAAATTTGAGTGGAAGGAAAACAACATTTTTAAATATATAAATATTCTCAAGTATAAAGATGTTTGTTTTTTCCATTTTGAAGAAAATGCCAAAATATGAGAAGACCAAAGAGGATCTCAAGGATCAGGTACCAAAATTAACATGTTTAAACAACTTGATTGGACCTATTGATGTTGTAGCTCCTGAACCAATTTTGCAAGCTTCTCTCAAAGATGAAGTCAGACACCTTGATCCCGAGGGGTGGATAGCTATTGCTAAATAGTAGAAAAGTAATTTTTTAGTATTATTAGGAAGAGTACTTAGGAAAGTAATAAAATCTCATCACCGCATTGGTGATGAAGGTAGCTTAGCACAACAAGCATACCAAATGAGGTGAGGAAACGATACTAGGGCTTATAGGATCAATTCTTAGCTAGCTTTATGTGGACCCCATAAGCCCTATGGTGTTATCCTTTGTGTGTTTAAATATTGACTTTTTGTATATGCATATTTGTTAGAACCACATACTTTGAGATAGATATTCATTTAGTATTCACATGTATCTAGAAGTTGGGAGCAAGATATAACAGTGAAATTTTTATACCCATACAATTTCCCATGTATTTTCATTCTATTTTTAGGTAATATCTTAATACATTTACATAATGATAAATAGCATGTTCATGCATACACATATCCTTAGATGTTTAACCCTGAATTATTGATTTATACATAATCCTATAAATTCATCTTTTATATATATATAT
>VDFB02381155.1:0-20615 GCA_007258455.2 Sequoia sempervirens | reverse complement strand
ATCAATAACAAAGATACACATTATCTTTCTCCACACATCCTATAAACCACATTTTTGAGCATCTGACTACTCCCCCTAAGTAGCAGCCACCACAACATCAATCTGGATCACAAGATATGACTTTGAAATGCAAGGACTAATGCAAGTCAATGCATCTTAATTCTAATTAGGAGGGGTAATCACCCCTAGCTTCCCTCTAAGATACTCAAAATTATCCTTAGGAAAGGGCTTGGTAAATATATCTACAATTTGTTCCTTAGTGGGTACATACTCCAATCTGAATTCCTTTTCACTCACCTTCTCTCTCAAAAAGTGAAACTTCATAGATATATGCTTGGTTTTTGAATGCAGCACCGAATTCTTAGAAATGTTAATTGCACTTGAATTATCACATAATATAGCAATAGGTTCATCATACACAACTCTAATATCTTTCAACATCTGCTTCATCCACAATAATTGAGTACAATTGTTAGCTGCAACAATGTAGTCTTCCTTTGTAGTAGATAAAAAAATGGCATTTTGCTTCTTACTTAACCATGAAATCAACTTCTTTCCCAAGAAAAATGCACCACCACTAGTACTCTTTATTTCATTCACATCTCCTACCCAATCAACATCAGTAAAAGCACTCAAACTAAGGTCATCTTCTTTAGGATACCATAGGCCAAAATCAACTATCCCCTTCAAGTACCTAAAAATTCTCTTCACAGCTTTCACATGAGATTCCTTAAGATCAGCTTGAAATCTTGCAACAATGCATACTACATTCATAATATCAAGTCTAGTTTGATTCAAATAGAGCAATCTACCAATCAAGGGTTTGTATCTAGTCTGATTTGTTTTAGGAGAATCATCATCTTGTGTCAACTTACATTCGGTCACCATAGGTGTACCAACTGTCTTTGAATCTTCCATACCAAACTTCTTTAGCAATTCTTTCACATACTTGGACTGAGATATAAAATCCCCTTATCTAGCTAAGTAATTTTCAATCCCAAAAATAATTTCATTTCTCCAATCATAGACATCTCAAACTCACTCTACATCTCATCAGCAAACTTCATGCACAAACTATCATCTCCTCCAAAAACGATATCATCAACAAAGACTTCAACAATAAAATCTTTATCATGATCAATCTTGAAATACAAATTACTATCAGTATTACCTTTATTAAATCCAAGATTCAACAAATACTTGTCCAATCTAGCATACCATGATTTTGGAGCTTGCTTAAGTCCATACAATGTTTTCTTCAACCAACAAACCATATCTCCCTAATTAGTCAAATTAAATCCACCAAGTTGCTTAATATACACTTCTTCTTCTAGTTCACCATTTAGAAATGTTGACTTGACATCCATCTAATAAACTTTGAAGTTTTTTAAGTAGCATAAGCAAGAAATAGTCTCACAGCTTCAATCCTAGCAATAGGAGCAAAAGTTTCTTCAAAGTCAATTCCTTCCATCTGAGAATATCCTTTACACACAAGTCTTGCTTTGTTTCTAACAACTTCACCTTGCTCATTTAGTTTGTTCTGAAAGACCCATTTAGTTCCAATTACATTTTTGTCCTTAGGTCTAGGAACAAGAATCTATGTATCATTCTTCTCAATTTGCAGTAGTTCTTCTTTCATTTCTTCCACCCAATTTTCATCTTTGCATGCTTCATTGACACTATTAGGCTCAATCTTTGAGATCAAACAGTATTCTTCTACAATTCTTCTCCCAGTTTGAACACCTTTGTTCTTATCACCTAAAATTTGATCTTTTGAATGATTTAGTCTTACATACCTTGGAGCCTTAGGGTGTTCTTGAACTCTAGGCTCTTTTGATCTCACTTCTTCACTTTTACTAGTTCCTTCATCTTGACTTTCCTGATTCACCGGAATGATCTAAACTTGATTTGGAGTCTGAACTTTCTTTCCTTTATCTAAATTGTCATTTTGATCATCTAAATCATATCCACAAGTTATGGATGATCTAACTGTGTCTTCTTCATCAACCTTGGCATTAGCACTTTCAATTACTTTCCTTAATCTCTTATTGTAACACCGGCAGGCTTTACTTTTAGTAGAATAACCAAGAAATATTCCTTCATCACTTCTAGCATCAAACTTTCCTATATCTTCATCTCTTTTGATATAGCATTTACTCCCAAAATTTTGAAGTATCTAACAGTAGGCTTATGACCATAACATAGCTCATAAGGAGTCTTACCGGTATCACCTTTGACATGTACCTAGTTGAGAGTGTAAATGATAGTACTCACAGCTTCTCTCCAATAGATATGTGGGACATTTCCTTCCAGCATCATAGTCCTAACAGCTTCTTGAATTGTCTTGTTCTTCCTTTCCACAACTCCATTTTGCTGAGGGGTCTGTAGGGCAGATAATTATCTCTTTATCCCATGTTCTTCACAAAAAGAATTAAACTCACCGGAAGTGAATTCACCACCTCTTTCTGATCTTAAACATTTAATATTCAAACCTGTCTCTGTCTCAACCATAGCCTTAAAAATCTTGAATTTCTCTAGAGCTTCATATTTTTCCCTTAAGAAATTAACCCACATCAATCTAGAATAATCATCAATAAGTAACATGAAATACACGTCTCCTTGTAAAATTCTGACTCTAGAAGGACCACACAAGTCAATATGCACAAGCTCCAACACTTCATTTGAACAATGTTGTTTTCTCCAGAATGAAACTCTAGTTTGTTTCCCTAATTGACATTCCTTGCATATAGCATTTGTAGGTTTTATCAACTTAGGAAGATCTCTCACTTCCTGAGTAGAACTTATCTTGATAATCTTGTCAAATTTTACATGGCACATTCTCCTATGCCACAACCAACTTTCATCAACTTGAGCAATTAGACAACTTTTACCAGCAGCACTTAGGTGAAAGATATTACCATTTGTTTTTGTACCAGATGCAATCACATTTCTGGAACTCCCCAATATTCTACACTTTCCATCCTTAAATTGAAGATTGTATCCCTTGTCAACCATTTGTCCAACACTTAAGAGATTATGCTTCAAACCTTCCACATATAGAACATCATCAGTTTTATGCTTACCATAAAGAGAAATGGATCCTCTGCCATGGATTACACCAGCCTTGTCATCACCAAATCTTACAACACCACCATCATACTTTTCCAAGCTCACAAATTTAATTTTATCACCTGTCATGTGATGAGAGCATCCATTGTCAATCACCCATTCATCTTTTTCTTCAACTCTAGCAGCTAGAGCTTTCTCCACATTTAGGCAACTAGCATATTTAGTAAGTACTAGATCATTTTCCTTGATAGCAATAAATACCCATTCATCCTCACTTAAATTCCCTTTATTAGATTCATCATCTGACACCTTCATCAGCAACATAATAACACTTTCTTTGGAATCTAGGCTTGTTATATCTTGGCTTAGGAACTCTTTCTAGATACCTTGAGGAAAAATGACCTATCTTATTACAAGAAATACATTTAAGAGGCAATTTCCCTTTATACTTACCTTCTCCTCTGGCTTCCCTCTTCAATCTCTCTCATTTCCTACTCATACTTGGACTTTTTCTAGAACTTTCTCCTAGATCATATCTCTGCTTATCTTTTCCAGAGATAGTAGCTTTGAATGCAGATTTTGTCTTAGGAAGAGATTCACCAAACTCAACTCAAAAGAAGTAAGCTTACTAATCAACATGTCTTTGGTTGCACTTGTCACAGTTCAAATCTCCTCAATAGAAGTAGCTTTGTGTTTGTATGTAGCAGGCAAGGATCTGAGCACTTTAGCAACAATCTCTAATTCCTCTAGTGTTCCACCAACACATTTGATACTACACACAAGTTCATTCACTCTCTGCATAAAAGAAGTGATGTTCTCATCTTCACCCATTCTCAACATTTCATATTTCCCTTTTAGGCTTTGCAACTTAGCAATCTTCACATGGGCATCACCTTCATACAAATTTTCCAACTTTTTCTAGATCTCATAAGCATTCTTCAGCTCCATTACATTTGTCATCTTAGAATTAGTTAGAGAACTGAACAATGCTTCCTTAGCCTTGATATTTTACTCGACTTCCTTAATCTCACTTGCAGTAGAAGGACCATTTTGTGGGATGATATACCTATTCTTTGTAATTGTCTAGAAAGGTTCACCAATGCATCTCAAATGACACTCCATTCAAGTCTTCCACAGAGAATAATTAGTCCCATCAAATCTCAGACTATCCTTCTTGTATGTCGCCATCCCAGATCACCTCAAGCTATTAAACTTCTTCCAAGGAACCTGCTCTGATACCAATTGTTGGCAACACAAGGGAATACAACTGAGAGGGGGGTGAATCAATTTTCTCAGAAATTATACCTATTAAACTTATTCTCAAATCTAATAAATAAACATGAAATCAAAAACCATCACCACATCAAAAACACACATAACACCAAGATTTTTTATGTGGAAACCCTGTTAGGGGAAAAACCATGGTGGAGGTTAGTCCACAAGATTATACTCTGTTAAAACTATAAAATAATTATAAATGGGGAATGCACATGCATTCAGGCACACTGCCTAGAGTACATTGCTCAAATACAAAAGGCTTACTTCCCAAAGGAAGACTCATTGTCTTATAGAAACATTGAATTACATTTGGAAGATTTTGAACTGAGAAAATAACATCTTCTAATGCATGATTACAGTTTTAGTTAAGCACATAAAATATTCTTCACACTTTACTTCTGCCTTTGAAAGATTAGAACATTATTCACACTTAGCACAAAGCATACATTGCACACAATGCCATGCCACACCTTCAAATGGTATAAACAATCGAACATATATATCCACAACTAGAATAAAATTAACTACATGTTGACCCAACAAAATATAAAATGTGTGCAAACTGTCGACCCAAATCAATAAAAAAAATTCAATGCACACTAGACAATGTTGACTAAAACATAGTAAGGACCCAAAACAACATGTCACGAACATGAAACACCTTAAACAATTATGCCTTGAAGATTCACAACACGCTACAATCACCCTATCGGCCATGATCATGAAAAACATGAACTCACAAAATAAAATCACCAATCACGAGCACAACAATCAATGTGGACCAACAACACAAATAGAGCATGATCTAGAAACATTTCCAAGCATCATGAATCACCACATAAGCATCTGCAACAACTCAAATTACTATAATTGCATTATCTTCTTTTAGGAACACCAACTAAAGCAAGATAACAACTGCCAGAACACAGATCTCCATAACTCGATCAAATCTTCATGCAAACCTCTAAAACTTCATGTGGATAAAATAGATATACTCATCAACAAACCCTTTAATCCACAACCTCTTATTATTAATAGATTGAGCTAGCTAACATACTGAACTTCACTGCATCACCGACAACCTGCAACTTATTTTATTACAATTTTCTCAATATCCTTGACATATACAACCTTAAAGACATTCGTGTCAATAGTGTTGACATCAATGACAACCACATATCAAAAATATCCAACAAATTTGGTCTAAGTATATGGATGACCCTGACATTGGGAGCTTACTAGTTTCTTGTGTAAGCATATGAATGGTGTTGTAGAGTTGTCATCATGATGGTGGCTAGAGAAGTTATCAAGTTGACCCTTCTAGATTAGATGGAATATGCTTGAGTAATTAAGCTGGTAGTTGTTGTGAAATAAGTAAAAAAATAGTAAAATGGTTATTGAACTTACTTCTAAATTTAAAATGAAACCAAAAAAGAATTATTGAAAGAAAAAATTATGAAACTATAAATAAAGAGGATATATATGAAGGAACAATAATATATCTAAATGTTATGATGTTAACAATACTACATGAATAATGAATGTATTCATAGTCACTATATTTATTGATTACATATTTTATAAGTTGTGCTGAAAATTCACCTCATGCTACTTAGGACAATAACTAAATTAAGTAGGGGGGGAATGTTATCGGACTTTTTAACCAAAGTGAAAAGAAAGCTTTGAAATAACCCTTTAGCATCAAAGGTAGATTAAAAAATAAGGGATAATATGATCCTTTGGTTAAAATGAATGTTAATTAAAAATATATTTGTATAAACTCTTTAAGGGGGGGAATAATTATTTACTTAAATAATTATTAAAAAAAAAATTGTGAAAGGGTGTGATGGTTTAGAAACTATCCCTTAAATTTTTTTATAAAGTATTCATGTGAGACTTGTAAAGGGAATGTAGATCACTAAAAGAAGAGTGTTTGGTGTGCTAAGGGCATTGGAGAAGGGGCATACAAAGCGTGTCCAACTCAAGGTACAAAGTGCACTTGAGATTGTTTTGGTCAAGGTTGTTGTGCATGTTGAGTAATCACTCTAGAACATGTTGTTTTTATGTTGAATAATTATTTTGGATCATGTTGTATTGTGCATGTTGAGTGAGCTCTATGGCATGTTGTGTTTTGAATAACAATTGTTTCCTCCTAGAATGTGTCATTTGGTCAAAACCACTAAAATCTTCCAAGTATGAGTGTGACCATTCCAATTGCTCTAATTCAAATATGTACCAAACTTATTTCATTCAAAGATATTTAAAATTAAGTATAAATAATATAGAGTTATATGATCATAATTATCTAAAAGATGTTATTTGTTCCATTGAAATCTTGTTCATTTTGTTGAATGCTAATTAATATTGTTGATCTTAATGTTCTTAAGTGTTAAGCAAGCTAATAATGATAAATAATCACTTTTGTGTATTTATATCTGAATTATAGATATAATTTATAATATTTAAACTTAGATGATAACACTAGAGTAAATCCACTCCCATATAAAATTAAAAAATATATATTCAATTTTATACTTTGGAGAAAATAGCTTTACAATACTTGTTAAAGAAACAAATACTTTGATACTTAGGGTTGTATTATTTTCATGATGATAGTGAAGAATCACAACTAGAAAAATAAAAAATTCTCCTTCTTGAAGATAATTCAACTCTAATGTCATAGACATATATAGAGGATTCATTACTAGATCTTGACAAATTTATGCAAGACCTTAACAGTGGGACTTTTGTGGAAGATACAATGAATTTAATTTTGGATTTTGATTCGTTGTCAACCACATCCTTAATAGATCCCACACACATTAACACTAGAAAATTTTGAACACCAATAGTTTGTGAGCATATATTATAAGAAGGATGGTCTTGAACAAAGAAAATGAAATGTTATCAAAGATTTATATTCGTAGTCTTATTTTGGTAATAGAAGATAATAGTTGCACAATTGATTATAAGGAATGTAATGTTTTTTCCCTTTTTAGGACATATTCATTGAAGCTAATAGGACCAAGTTTTCCCAAGGACTATCATTGTGGGATGATGGATGGAAAATTTTTCTCCTAAAAGATGGTGCTTTTCTTCAAAATGTATACTTTGATAATGATCTATTTCTAGAAGATCAAAAACTTAACGAGGATGGATGCTTAGTTGCTAAAAATAACAAGTGTTCCCACCATAAGGTACGAAACTAATACCCATGGTAGATCCAAAAATTCAAGAACAAGTAATGGAAATTTCCTTTCAATAGCTTCATCCTTTCCAAAGGATGATACTTTGATTGAGTCTGTATACTAAGTGATAAATACAAAGGATCAAATCAAATATGTGGTGAGTACTATTCTATAGATGTGCCACAACCATGGAATCTTACTAGATAACTTCAAAAGGAGGCACAGTATCTCCACGTGTTGAAGAGGCTTTTCTTTTTGGAAGAAGATCATCCAAAACCAATGCACATAATTCAATTCATGTTGAATTTTTTTCTATATGATCATTCATACCCGATTAAACCATGTACCTTTGAGAAATTTTTGTAAAGGTGTTCAAGCTTTATACAATCACAAGTAGAATCTTAACTCACAATGAGATATTGTTACTTTTTCCAACCTATAAATAATTTCATGTAACCCACTTACTCTCCCTTGGTTCCGAATTGTAAGAAAATCATTTTTTCTAGGTAATGTTATAGAGTGTTTCCTAATTTTTGATTTATGTAGTTTTGTATTTCCCCTTTCTATAAAATTTGTCATTTTTTGTCATTATTATATGTTCTAAAATATTCATATTTTAGATGATTTGGGAATAGTTTGACTCCATTATCCAACTAATAAAACACCATTCTACTATAAAACTAGAGATTATAATATTTTTGTATGTTGTAGGTATGTCATAATCCCCAAATAGAGCCTTGAATTGTTATCCCCCCAAAAAAAATATAAAGAAAAACTTGTATTTTTCAATTAAAGCTAATCTATATAAAGACAAAAATTGAATTATGGCTAATTTTTTATTTATTTTTAAATTGGGTCGACTTGCTTTGGAAATGCTATTATTTATATATAATGGTTCCAAACTTGTTCCTCTTTCCTTATTCAGTCCATAGCAAACTCCTAGTTTAGTAGCAAAGAGTACGTGATAGATAAAAACAAGGGTATTTATGAATACATAATCATTGGAACATTAGCAAGGCAAAAGTCATAAATTTGAAGAATAAACTTCTTATAAAGATTAAAAAAATGAACTTTAGTGGACTTTAGATTATCCTTACCAAGGAAAAACTCCCCAAAACAACATTTGAAGCAATTGAAGCATGGCAAACTCCTTGTGAATTTCTTCCAAAACAAAATAGCAAGGTTAGAAAACTTTAGAGGTGGTAATGCCACTCACTCTGTTTGGCCAGGTGAAAGGAAAAGTGGCAATGTTCCAAGTGAACAATGTTAGCAAGAGAGAGGCTAAAAAGAACAAAACATGGTGCACTTTTGATAGGTTTTTCCTTTATATTTTCACCTAGCAAGCAATCAAAAGTGGTTGAAATTTTGGGATTATTTAATTGAGGTTCACTTTATCATGGCCCCCGAGCACGACTTTCTAGGACCATGCTTTGGGGGAGATGAAAGAACATCAAAAACCCATGTCAAAAATGCAAAGATAGGGGTGTCCTATGTGCAGAGGACCCATTCACCATTAAAGGTGAATGGGTCCTAGCACCATTTTCTAGGACCTTGAATTTTCCAAATTAAATGTCTTGCAATTTGATTATTGGGTGTCGGGATAGATCCTATGAAAAGTGTAATTAATAAAGGCTTAAATTTGAAATAAAGGGGTCAATTAAGCTCAATTAACCACAATTAATTAATGAAACCCTAGACAAGTGTGAAAGTGTAATTTACAACAATTTACAACACCATAACTAAGGTACAAATTAAGTCCATTTTTCTTAAAGGGGGACTAGATTCAATATGAATGTGTAAAACACATTACAAAATTAAATCAAGGCATAATTAGGTTAATTCAATATCACTTATTCCCAAATTAAGTGTGAAAAGGGGTTACTCTTTTCTACACTACAAAGAGATTTTCTTTTCTCAAAAATGTTACCAAGGCAACTTCTACTCCATTCCTTCAGATTGCATTTGAGGGCTTTAAGTTTGAATGCAAGATTAAACATAGCACAACCACAACCCTTAACCTTCAAACATGTAGAGTGAAATTCCTTGAACTACGGGTGGTACGTCCACATGAGCTCAAAATGGAAGGGGAACTTAGCCTTAAGAGGAGAGGTATTCCATCGTAGTGCCTTAGGAGAAGGGGTAATCATTTATAATATTAATATGTTATTTATAATACTAATATGTTATATATAATATTAATATGTTATTTATTATACTAATATGTTATATATAATATTAATATGTTATTTATAATACTAATATGTTATATATAATATTAATATGTTATTTATAATATTAATATGTTATTTATAATATTAATATGTTATTTATAATATTAATATGTTATTTATAATATTAAAATGTTGTGTAAATTTAGATAACTAAAATGATTACCAAATTAGAATGAAAATCCCATAAATTCATGTAAAACAGTAACAAAAAAATTGACCATACTAGTAGAGGTGAATCTATTATGAACAGGGTTGAGAGGATGATGTGGGAGTGGGTAATGTTGTGCAAGTGGTTCATGGCAGTGAAGGACACAATCGACCAAACTATAGGTGCATGAAACCCTTAAGAATCCACCTCATGAAACCCATTAATGGTATGTATATATATACACAATGTCAACAAAAAGATAGGTGCATGATACCCTTAATAGGGAGAGTTGCATACATTGTTTACTATTATTTTTTGACTGACTATGCGTATATATACACACACACATATATATGTATATATATGTATGTATTTATATATATACATAGTCAACCATAATATTACTACAAGAAACCCTTAACAGTGAAGCATATAACAACCTCAAATACTATTAGTATACTTATATGTATTGTAGAGGTATAGAAATGAAAAGATAAGCCTATATTATGGCTAACTATGTGTATATGTGTGTAGACATAAATATATATGCATATATATGTATATATACATATATATTTGTGCATACACACATATACACACAATCATCCATATATATACATATATATGTGTATATAGATATATACACACAATCAGCCATAAAATAGCTGCAATATTGTTGAAATAGCCATTTCTTGACAATTTGTGTGTGTATGTTTATGTATTTAGATATATATGTATGTATACATATATACATATATATATACACATACAAGTGGCCATAATATAGCTGCAAGAAACCTTCACTTGCTTTAGAAGCTAGCTACTAAAAAAATGCAAGCAAATTCAAAAAAAAGTCTTGCAATGGATAGATATTTCCCTTGTGAGGTTGGAACACAACCTCACCTTCCTTAACAGAATTTTTTTTTTCCTTTTGGCAATGGAGGTGTTGATTAACATAGTTTCTATGAAATAGGCATCACCACCACTCATCCATATCCTCACCACCATTAGCCTCAAACCGAACTAGCACTGGTCTTGCAATAAATGGCTTAAAGTGTAGAATGACAGCATGAATGGCGTAGCTATGAAGCTAACAGAAGAGATAGAAAATGAAATGCATGCTTAGGTGGTAGGAAAAATTTCGATGATGGAGGAATATTGGGAATTAAGTGTACAGTTAATAGTAGTTAAGTGACCTAGTATTGGCATGGCAAAAAATCTTGAAGTGAGTAACAAGTGTCTACCATCGGTCAACACCAATTTTGAGCTCGAAAAGTGTGGATTTTGAAAATTAGTCTAAAAATATTGAGAAACATGCACAAATTTCTCTTTTAATGATTTATTCAAGTTGACAGGTGTACTCTTATGTGATTGGTAAAAAAATTATGCCTACATAGACCTTGTTGATGTGGACCCCTTGCACAACAAAGCCCTACCCACCATCATCCCCCCTCCCTTATTGTATTTAGGCCCATTAGATTGTTACATTGAATGACTAGAATGAGTTCCAAATAGTAGTAGCTTTTTTCAATCATTCATAGCGTATATGTCAAGTTTCCATTGTACTTTTCTAGATTCACAAATTGTAACAATAAACTTAGCCCCATAGTGTACATATCCATGAATGATAGGAGGAAAGTGTTACTACAATTTTTTTACCTACCACAGTATAGCGATGACGAAAGTCTACTAGTTTTCCTAAATTTAGAAATTATAAATAAAACTCTATGATTGCACCTTTATCCTAGTTAGATCTTTTGGCTAGAAATACTATTATGATAAACCTAATATGTAGGCTAATTTTGATTAGATGATCTTGGTCACAAAAATATATTACAATTTTGATGTGTTGGATGAGAGCCTTTATAATATCATTACTAAGATCATCATTCTATTTAGCATTTAGATTTTAAAAAACAAGTCATAATTCCATATTATTATTACAACATAGATTGAAATGTTCAAGTGATTTTAAATAGTTGTGATAATTATTCTAGTGTAGAAAAATGTCACCCTTTTTGACACTTAATTTGGGAATGATTAATAGTAAAATGGACCTAATATTATCTTGATCTAGTGTTGTAATGTGTTTTACACATTCACATTAGGTTTAGGGCCCTTTTAAGCTAAATATACCTAATTTTTCCATAATTTAGTGTTGTAAAGTGTATTTATTTACACCTTCACAATAATTTTTGGGACCTCTTGCATTTATGACCTTAATATCATCATTAATAGCCCCTACAACCCTTTATTATGCATCTTGAGGCTTATTTCAATCAAGATCCTGACATAATCAGCAAACACACTTAATATCTTAACTCCCTAACATTTCCTCTACCTAAAAAGCCTTGGTCCGACCCATGTGCCACCTTGGGCATATGAGTCCCACCTAGATGGGACCTATACACCACAAGTGGTGTATGAGTCCCATTTGGCCCCTTTTTAGGGTTTTGAGTGGGAAATTAGGGTTTTGAATTCAAATTTCATTAATGTCAGCATTTGAGATCTAATAAACAATAAGTTAGATGGAATTCCTATATAAACAAGGTTTCAAGTCATTATTTCACCTAATCATTCATAATATCAACTAAGCAATCAAGAGTAGAGAATCCTAAGACTTCACAAGAGCATTTCTAGGGAATTCAATGGTATATTTCTTCATCATTTGTTGCAGCAATTTAAGATCCATTATCATGTCAAGTTCATAAAGCATCAAACATGTTATTGAGCTAGTGTTGTGGCATTCAAGATCAAGATTAAGCATTGCTCTACATCTAATTCAAGATCAAGATCTACATTCTACATGGCCACTTCAAGTTAGATTGTTGATTTACATCTCAAGAAATCATTCAAGGTATCATTGTTCATGTTTCTATTTCATTATTCCATCATAAGGTTTAATTACCTAAATGGGGTTTGACCAAGGCAAACTCATATTTCATAACAATCAACAAGTTTTTCCCTCTCTCTACATATGTGATTGCAGATCTAGGTGTTGAGGAGATTGAGAATCCTTTGAAGACTAAATTGAAAAATTGGAGAAAATTTGTCAAGTTTCCATCTACATTGCAAGATCATGGAAAGTCACCTACAGGTTGCAATTCAGTGTTTCAGATATGGAGATTTGGTAGGAGAGAAGCTACAAGAGATCACCAAAGAATACCAGAATTTCAACCAAACCCTAATACTGGGAATAAATCACCACTTGTTGCATATGAGTCCTAGTATTACCTTTTTCTATATTTTAGGAGATTTAGATCAGTCACTGAATGATTCTAGTTCTACACAAAAACCGTAGTCTAGGACTAAATCACCTAGACTAGCGTATGAGTGCTAGTGGGAATCAAATAGTAGGATTTCAAGTTTTTGGAGCTTGTTTTCATCACATATTTATTCCAAGTGTACCTCCATTCATTCTCATTTTGTTATTTTATATTTTAGTTTCATAATTTAGGTCATATAATTAGGTTTTACATATCTTTTATATTTATTATCTTTCCAAACCATAGCTTGATGGTGAACACCCTATTTATTCTTTAATTATACCCTAGGACATCCTTTAGTAGATCTCTTTCCCTAATTCTATCCTTGGATTGATATCTCTAAGATTTACTTAAGTGAAACTAAGTGAAATAGGAGGCCCTTATCCTTACTTCCATCTCTTAAAAGGTGGAACCCTATTTCCTAGGTTTCATTTTGGTGAACCTAGCCTTTAGAACACCTTATTCCTGATTCAAAGTGCATCATAGTCTTATATCTAGCTTTCATTAACTTTTCATTAGGTCTTGCATTAGTTAATTTGCATCTAGGGTTTCAAAATCTTTCACTAGTGAAAGTGCATATAGGTTGCATTTTGCTTCTTAGATCATTCAGTTTCACTAAAATTTTGCAATTAGAAATAGTCAAATCAACATACAAGTTAGAGACCTTAGAATCATCTCATAATTTGTTGAGATTGGTGCAAAAACCCTAATCTATCACTCATATACCCCTCTAGGAAATTTAGTCCTAGTATAGGTTGTTTTGCCTACTTTCTAGAAATTTTGTGTTGTGTATTTTTCATAACTTGACCCTTCCAAAAACCTTGAATGGGACTCATACACCCCTCTGGGTGAATTAGTCCTAGATCAGCATTTGAAGAGGGTTTGATCAAACCACCTTAGATCAAACCCCCTTGGATAGAACCCTGCTAGTTTTAAACTACACCTATCAAAATGTTGATAAAAACCCACATTTTATTTACCTTTTGGGTGATCAAATGAATTCATTTAAAATTTATTATTTTTAAGCATGTAGTCCTCATTATAAGCTTCCCAAAAAGTATTATTTTTAAATATATTTAATTTTATTATTATATTTTATTTTTATTTCTTATAATGTAGGTTTTTCACTAAAAATCAAGCTCTTAATTTTGCACATGCAAAAAAAAGTATATTATAAAAAAAATCCAAAAAATGTGTTCTAGATAGGTATTGATGTGCTTGATCCATTAAAAAAGGCAAAATTGAATTTTGGTACATACAAAAAAAGTTATGTTGTTTACGGTCCGCCTATGTCTAAATTGTAATTAGTTTGAATTCAAAACTTGATTAAGAAAAAATATTCAATAAAACACTATGAAATGAAATGAACGTGCTAGACATCATAGTTACAAAGATAAATTGAAAAAAAATAGAATTTTATCCTTCATAGAAAAAAATTTATGTTGTTTATGGTGAGCATCACGCTTTAAAATTGTGTTTACTGCTAAAAACTATTTTTCAAAGGAGATGGAAAGAGGAAAGCAATCTGATTATATATATATATATATATATATATATATATATATATATATATATTTAAAATCTACAGGAAAAATATCACAAATCACTAGTTTGCATCATCTTCAAATTCCTTATGGTTTAACAGCTATAGGTGCCCCAAAGTGAAGATTTAGTTAAAAAAAATCAATTTAATATCCAGTTTGGCAAAAAATTGTAAACCAGTATTGTGGGATCACCCTTCTGTTACATGCAATTCATTAGGTCTAACTTGATTTGATTCATTTCATGTATTGCTTACTTTCAAATTTGCATTTACAACACTTCATTTTCAAATTGTTACATAGCATAATCAGTCAATTATCATGTTCCAAATCTGAAAATTCAATTCTCCTTTTGCATGTTTGATCTATCATTGTTGTATTTCAAGTTTGTAGGACAATCATTCCATAATGTTTTCATTGCAAAAATCTATGGTTATTATACTTCATGTTCTATTTTTAGATCTTGTTGAATCTTGTAAGAATTTTTTGTTAAGTGCATATGAATATGAAGTCCTCTCCCCTCTATTTTTTTTCTTCATTGGTCCCTCTCCTAGTATCCCTTCTATGAGTGAGGTTAGTTTAGTGAAAGAGAATACAACCTTGGGTAATCATAACAATCATATTCATTCTCCCCCTAATATCTCTCCTATTGGTGAAGAAGATATTCCAGTGTTCTAAGAACCAATCAATGAGAGTTTTAAGAGCCCTAGTTGTTTCTCTCCTCTTACCTCTCCTATTAGGCAAGACATTATTAAACAAGAGGACATAACAATAGGTAATCATGATGATCACATAACACAAGAAGATACCATTGAAACCTACCTACATAACATTTCAACTAGTCTACATTCATCTCCCCACATCTTCCTCTCTTGTGATAATGTTGTAAATGATAAGGATATGTTGGTGTTAGATAATCAAAACTTTAAGATCTATGAAAACCTTATTTATGTTTCTTCCCCTACCTATCCTATTTTGAAAGAAATTATGGACAAAAATTGCAATCACATTTATTCATTTCGTAGTATCTCTCTTAGTTGTGAAGAAGATAATTTGATGTTAGAAAATTCAATCGATGAAAGTCATGAGAATGTTATGTGTCTCTCTTATCCTAGGGAAAAAAATAATTGAACAAGAGAATTCCATCATTGATAATCAAGACAATCCAAACATTGATAACTCCCTTACTTGTGATGAGGTCATTTTAGAAGAACCAACCTTTGAATGTCATGAACATCTAGTTTGTAGTTCTCCTAAAAAATCTCCTCCTAGGGAGGATATCATGGTGCAAGAAAATGACAACATAAACACTAGTAATAAGGCTTCCTTAGATGAAGATAATGAACTTGAAATTAGAGTCCTCTTCACTAAGAGATCATGAAAACAAGGATACATTTTTTGAGGTTATGATAGCACAAATTGGATCTCCTTTAACTAGCAAGCCTCCTAAGTTACGTGTTGCTATAGAGTGTAGTTCTCTCAAATTCAACCACCGATACTATGCTACCAAGTGGAAAGATGTCCTTGCATAGCTTGAATTGTGTGTCCAGCCATCAGGCTCTATGGGTATGCCTTATACTCATACACTAGATTCTCACAAAACATGGACATGAACCGATACACTAGAATCTTGAATAACCAACTCACACCTTTTTTGCTTCCATCTTTTGTATCATATGCCACTATAATAGGAAAATGCATTAATTATGATGGTGAATCTATCCAATCTAAAAATATTTCTCATGGAAAAGTAGGGGTCTGAGGGTGGAAATTATCAATGGTTTGAAGGGGTGGACTATAATATTTACTTTCCACTATTGTTTTAAAATATAATATAATGGCCCTCATTGTATTCTATAAGGTAAAATGTACCCATAATCATTATCAAGCAGTTCATTGCCTTGTTGCTATGGCTAAAAGCCTAAAAGGTGCTTTCGAACAAGCTATGGATTCTTAGAAAAAATCTATCATAGCATAATAGTAAGCAATAGCATAGACAAGGGAATGAACTGTTTGAAAAAAATGCCTCAAAGAAATGTGGTCTCATGGTGGTGGAATGCCATGATGGTGCAGGAGCACCCAAGCTCCTTGAGGATCATTTGGAGAGTCAAGAGATGGCAGGGGTCTTGAAGGCCTATAAACCTTTCTAGAGCATCAATTATAGAATTTTGAAGCCTATAATGGCATTTGGCATGGATGAGTGTAACAGGAAGATCAAAAGTCCTAAGGGTCCTGATAAGGACCATAGGACCAAATTGACTTGTAAATGGAACAATGATGTTCTAGGAGTTTAAATAGGTATATGATGTTTTAATTAGGTTAAATAAGGTTGAATGATGATATTTAATAGTTTTGGAAGCTTTATAGTTAATAGGAGTTAATAAATTGCAATGTTGGAAATTCAAATTTTTGAAATCCAACTTTGGGTGGAAAAGTGAGTTTTAGGAGTTTTAATCACAATAATGTAATAAAATCAATTATAATCAGTTGGGACAGTTGTAGGATGAGTCTATAAGCCTGGAGAAAGCATTTGTATGGAGGGTTGGCTGATATTGCAAGTGTTGTACGGACTGCTACAGAAAATCAATAAAAACTTCAATCTTTTTGCATTTTCTTGAGTTTTTTTGATGAATCTTTGATTCCTTTTGGTGTCATGCTCATTTGGATGGTTTAAGAACTTTATTTACATGCATTTAACCTTTTGAATGACTTGAATAATGTTGGGAATCAGTTTCTTGTGTTATATTGCTGACTGTCCTCAAAAAGTATAGATTTTTCACTAGTTTTGAGAGTCTTCATGAATAAATGATCCATTTCATGGGAGAGTGTGACTGAAAACTTGTGAAATGGATCATATATAACTTTTATTATACAGATATAACAAGTTATTGTGCAAGAAAGAGTGATTCTTGGGTGTACACTAAGTTTTAGCAAGGAAAAGGGCATGAAAATGGTGCCTAAAGTGTAGCAGTAGGAGATCTACCTTAATAAGGGGTATATTTCTGAGTTTAAGGTGTATAGATATGTTTAGTTATTGGTGAAAAGTCCAAGAGAAGGTTCTGGAAGTGTTGGGAAAGCTAATTTTCAAGAGGCCCTAGTTTTGGAGCAATTTATTGAGGGTTTTGTGATTTAGGGTGTTGAGGGTGTCAAAGAAGACTAATACCTTGAAAATATTTGGTTTGGGAATATTTTAAAACACTTTTGAAAGTTTCATAGTCAGGGGATAAGTTTAGAGAGGGGTTGCTTTGAAAAAGTGGGCTAATTAGGCCTTAAATTAAAGGAAACAACAGATTTTGGTAGGTTTGATCCGAACAAGTGCCATAAATGATTTGATATGTTGTGTATCATCATGAATCACATCTGAATCAGTCATTATATTGAGGATTCCTTTGGGTAAGTTGAGTGAAAAGTCAAAAAACCATCGCTAGAAGCCTAGTTGGGCTAGAAGCCTAGTCAAGGTGCAAAAAGTGAGTTTTGTCTAAGACAAAGGTTTGGGGCTTTGAAACCATTCAAGACAAGTTTTTTTTAGTTCCTTGAGATCACTCCAAGGGTTTGGGTCCATTAGGAAAGCATCTAAGTTATAAGTGCACTATTGAGGCTTGTCTCCATCAGGGTGCCTGGAAGAGTGTTTGAGATTGCATCATTGTAATCCTTGAAACTTTGAGTTTTCACTAAAGTCCCATCCCCTCTGCATCACATGAAAAGAAATTTGTTGTGGATTTTCATGGCATTCCATCACCATGAGACCACATTTCTTTGAGGCATTTTTCAAACAGTTCAAGGCCTTTCTATGCTAGTACATTTATCATACATGTTGCAAAGCATTATCAAACAATTTGCTTCCTTGTTGCTATGAAACAAAGCCTAAAATAGGTGCTTCCAAAAGCTATGGATGCTTGGAAAAAATTCTATCAAAGCATACTAATATCAATAGCATAGAAAGGTAGCAAAATTTGTTTGAAAAAAAGCCTCAAAGAAATGTGGTCGCAATGGTGATGGAATGCCATGACAATCCATAGCAATTTGCTTGTCATGGCATTCGTCATGCCATTCCATCACCATGAAACCACATTTCTTTGAGGCATTTTTTCAAAGAGTTCACTGCCTTGTCTATGCTCTTATGAATAGAATTTATTGAAATTCGAGATGCTCTTATAATGTCTATGTCATAGGTGGTCATGATAAGGTTAAATTCAAATGAATAACTTGAAATTTCCTCATCAAGCTTCACACACACTTTTTTAATGGCTTAAAATCATAGTTGAGATTTGTCAAGATCATCAAAATAAGGATGTTGCATTCTTTTCTACTTGAGATTCTCTTGGATGGCTCGTGATACAAGTATAAATTAATAAGAAAACATGTGAATACTTACAAATTAATCCAAAAAACCATCTAGGTCTTCTCTACTCTAAATTATTTCAAGTATTGCCTCATGGTCAGACTCACACGCCTTCCACAAGGTCTTGCTCAAAGGTCTACCCCCATATTTGTTCAAATGAACATTGATGCCATGATAAGGTTTGAGTAATGAAGAATCTTACGATGTGTGTCAAATTCTTCAAACAACCAATGTTTAACACTCTTATGTGGGTACCTTCTTAGCCACGTTCCAGTAACAAAAATTGAGCCTGTAGGGTATTAAATGTTTTCTCCATCCATAATTGGGGCTTCCAATTTCTTTTTTGCCTCAACACAAGGACACAAGTAATAGTCTATACCCTCTTCATTGTCTTCATCTGCAATAACTGCATAAACATGCCCTGCATTTATATGTGTGGCATATCTCTTGAAATTAGTCAACATTATGAATACAGTACAAAGTAAGATAACAATATGGAATTTCAAATACTAAGAAAGTAGATATATTACCTAGTTGAACTAGATCCGATACATGGTCAAAGTCGACCGATGATTCCATCCGTGTTAGTTCCAATGCCATCGGAGGGTGATACGTGTGAAGTGGGCTAAGATAACTTGTCAACCATTTGTCAACCCACTCCCCTAACTCACAATCATTCCAGGCTTGCATTGTACATGAAGAACAAAAGCATGCCATCTTACGTGTATCGATACTCCATGAACCTGCATTTGAGCTAAGGATAGAGTGCAACTCACTCAATCCTGTTAGTGTAGAACAATTCTCATATGGTGCAATGTTAGTATCATCCATCAACCAAAAAATCTATGAACTAAAGACGACTCTCATTACCTAAACCCATCGAACCATTACACCACTTGACGATTGACCTTGCATCTATCAACTGTGGACTATCTTTATACTTTAACTCTTCTTGTGCTAATGCTCTTTTCATGCATGCTCTTGCACCATCATGCTCTCCCTTTCCATGTCCGGCCTCACAAAGTTCCACATATGTTGAACACGCGGTAGTGAGATGCATCCTCAAGTATCAAACCGCGAGAACATGCTGTTCTTGAACCTGCGGCCAGATAGTTATCCGACCATATTATATGCTGATCGTATGATATGCCCCTCTGAGCCAAATGGTTGTAGAACATCCGGAAGCAACCTTGCATGAACTCTGGAGAATGTGTGCGATCATCACTAATATAAAAGTGATACTCCCTCAATACCTTCCTTTCATCCTCTGTACTATTAGTTGCATGTATGAATGTTATGTGCACAAATATCGAAACCTGTGTGGAGTTGTAATACTGTGACTGCACCTCACGCTGTGGCTATAGAGTGTAGTTCTCTGCAAATTCAACCACTGATACTATGCTGCCAAGTGGAAAGGTGTCCTTCCATAGCTTGAATTGTGTGTCCAACCATCGGGCTCTATGGGTATACAGTTCTTGCATACTCATACACTAGATTCTCACTTAAACCATGGACATGAACCGACACACTAGAATCTTCAATAACCAACTCA
>VDFB02381154.1:0-49245 GCA_007258455.2 Sequoia sempervirens | reverse complement strand
TAAGTCACCTTTACTTTATTTCACTTAAGCTAAACTTAGGAATCTTTATTTATGCATTATTAAATTAGTCATGTTGTCTTGTTCATTATGATCTTGACACTTGTCACATACTAATTTAATCCTCTCCTAGGGTTCTCACTTTAGGGCTTTGATCTCTTTTCTTAAGGATTGATCTCTTTGTAATTATTCAATCTTCTCGGGTAATGCATCTTTTGCTTCATGTTTACAGAGCACCATTCTTGTGTCTCTTGATCTTCTTTGGTGACAGGTTATTTGCTTACAGGTGTTCACTGGGATCTGTGAGGTTGGATTATCAACTTCTACATAATGAACAACCAAACACTAAGCTACTGCCCTCTATTTTTATAGAAATGGAAAGTAGTTTTCAGCTAAAGGTAAGCTAAGTTTCATGCCACCTCTTTTCTCTTTTCCAGTCATAGGATTTTTCGGTCAAAGCAGTTGCACAATTATCTCTTGAAATCACTCAAATGCCATGACCCAACTGATTATTTCAACCTATGATTTGTTGTTCATTATCTCATCAAAAACTCCAATAACATAACATGTATGGAGTCCAAATCACAATCAGTTTGTACTTCTGCCCAATTCATGCTTTAAACAAGCATATCTCATGATATTTTACCAAGTCAAAGCTCTCTTTTGGGCTGCATGTGGGCTTTATAAACTCCTGTTTGCATACTACTTCATTGTGGCCTTTTACATTCCTTTTAAACTTGTAACCTAGGCACCTATGTTGGCGGCTCATGTTTTGATAACAACTAATTTAAATGCTTTCAAAAAGCTATGAAATATCTACACCACTTTTCCTTTTGGCATGACATTTTGACTCATTCAAAAGTGTGGTTTCTTAGCCAAAACGTGGATGGCTTTTGCATACTTTATAATGTAACAATAACATGCTTATATTATATTGTATTATTTCTACTTCCATCGCATTATAATATGCATATAACATATCATACATATATATTATAATAACTTATTATTATAATATATATATATGTTCACATAATTATATTTTTATATCTGTCAACTATATATATTAATATATACATATGTATACATTTATCATTTAATTAAATATGTTTATATATACATATATATTAATGTATATATATCATCATCATTTTAATATCATACTATGTATATCGATATGTATATATATATCCATGCAAATACACATATGTACGATGTATCTATGTATCAGTATATGTAGACATTTCTATCTATGTATGCTCATACACACATACGCTCGTATATATGGGGTACCACATATATATTAAATATATATGTATCCATTTATATATATTTAAATACATAAAATATATCTCATACTCATCAAAAGGATTTTAACAGTACGATTCAAATTGACTAAACAACTAAAGAGAATCAAAGACAATCACCCAAACATTCCTATCAAACTGAAAATCTATCAACAAGGTTTGACACTTACCGACACATAGCTCAAACTAACTTGACAAGGCTTGCCTAACCTAGGCGGTGAGTGTGTGTGTCTACTCAGATAGATACACCATTGGTTTCCATACCAACTTCCTCTCCTGGGTGATACTCTCCCTCTCCTCACTGGAGGGTTCAAATATTTCCTGCATCCAATTTAGTGCAACATGAACAAAGTTAGTTGATAACATGAAAATTATATTCATTTATATCATTTGCATCATTAAAGCATTTAAAAATAAATCTCATCATATTGAATATTCATACATCTCATTCATTCATTGAAATTTATTAAACATAATCATATATTAAAACATATTTACTCATAAAAGGTAATAGTAACTGGTGAATACACAATGGGGTGTAACACTATTTACCACAACAAGCTAGAGACATCATGATCACTAAGCAAGAGAAAGATCATTGTTGGGATTAAGGTGCCTCAACCTTAGAGAGTCCCAAGATTATTTAATTTATTAAATTAGTCCCCTTACTGCATATTTTATTAATTAAATCCTAAGTGATATGTTTCTAAGTTGCTATAACACTTTGTGGGACTTGATTGTAAGTTGGCTTCCTACATGTTTGGTGAAGAGCACAAAATTCTGCAACTTATCACTTGGGTGCTCAATTGGGAAGAGGTGTTTGTGGAAACCTCTCAAAGGTGCACCATAACTTGACATGTGTCATTGCTTTGAGTTATCACTTGGTAGGATTTTGGAAAGTTACTAAATGAGACCATGACAACCACTTGGAGAGACTAGAAGTCAAAGGGGAGTTCAAAATTGGCAGGTGGCTATATTTTCTCTAGTGGGACACCATACATGTCAAAGTGAGTTAATATTTACATAAAACATTAAGCTGGATGCCTTGCATGTTGTTGCATGTTGGTGCACGTCGTTGCATGTTTGAAGGGTTGCTTTATTGGATAGTTTGGACTTGTGCATGTTCTCTGTTTCAGTTTACATGCATGCAAAAATTGTGGAGATGATGCATGGCATTCTTGGGTGCCCATGATAGAGGAGTATAAACACGATAAATGTTTGTCTTAAAGAGAGGAATATTTCATTGTAGGGTTATGCTGTTGAATTTTCTCTAGAAGAGCAAGATGTAATCTCTATGTTAAGGTTGTGAGCTTGCAAGTGTAAAGACACTTGCAAGAGCATAGACTTTGTTATTGTATTGTAACCACTTTGTTACTGATAATACAATGGTTTGATACTTTGGAATGTGGAATTTTTTACCCGAAAGGGTTTTCCCCACGTATATTGTTGTTCTTTCTCTTCTGTCTATCTTTCTTCTTTCTCATTCTTGAAATGTTAATTTACATGCCATTATGCTGCTAACATTTTCTTAGATTTGCAAACTACATCATATTTCCTCTAAGGGTTAATGTGATGGAAATTAAACTATGTTTGTTTCCACTTTAAGGCATAGTAATATGTGCTTGTATTATGAAAAACATAAGATACTAAAGGTGCATATTGGTTCTCAGAAGGCTTTATGAGTTTGTCATTTCTTTTCAACCATGGCACTACTTTGATTGATGTTGCATCTACAAGAGAATTATATTATTCAAAATTTGACCTAATCATGTGTGTGGGGGAAAGGGAATACTATCTTCAAACCATCAAATCTTTCCTTTACAATATCTATGTGACACATGGCATTCATTTATTGTTGCATTTGTTTGGTTTCTTTACAGTTTTGGAAGATAGCAAAAATTTAATTTAGAGGTTCTAGGGACTCTCCATCAAAGTTTTGGAGGTTCAAGAAATTTGATGACCTCTGACACTTTACTTTGTTCCATCTCGTTAACATTTCGAAGGTTCAAGGAGCTTGCGAACCTTCAATATTTAGCTTCATGTAATTGTCTCCTAGAAAGTTGTCAATTTTGGGGGATTTAGAAAAATCTCAAAACCTCTGATGTCCTATTTCCTTCACATTGTCAATATTTTTGAGTTTAGGAACTTGATATCCTTTGACTTTCACTTGGTGATTAGGCCAACTCCTAAACCTCATGGACATTTTAGAGAATTAAGGAACCTCGTAACTTGTCAATGACCTCTTCATTCTAATTCATTATATAGGAATTTGTCAAAGCCTTAGAGGTTAAAAGAACTAGTGAACCTTTGACATAATATTGTCAGCCCATTAGGGAGTGAGATAATTGAGGAAATTGCCAACACAACCTTTACAAGTATGAACAATCCTTTAATCCCAAAAAAGTATAAGGGTAGGATGTTGGGGATCAAGGATACTTTATGCTTCGTGCCAAAAGAAAACAAATATGGGGACCTTCACATCTTTAACTTTGAAAAATGCATAAGGCAATCTGTTGAGGAGTTAGGGAATAGGGATACACCGTAACTCTTCAAAATATGCAAGTAAAGATTAGTATAAACCCACAAAATCAAAAAATAATATAATGTAAGGTGTTAGAGTTTAGGGTTGGGGATACATCATAACTCATGCTAGAAGTATGTGGGAAAAAGAATGGATGGATCTCCAGTTCTAAAAGATAACACAATGAAAGGGATATAAAATTGAGGATCAAAGATGACTCATAATGTTTACCTCAAAGAATGGTGGGCAACGAAAATTTGCAAGTTTGACTTTGGAGGATATATAAGGCTAAAAGTAAGGCAATCACTAATAAATGATTCTACCTCGTGCCACAAGGGATGTGAATAAGATGTTTGATACTTTGACTTCAAAAGGTGACTTAGTGTAAAGTATCAACGTTTGGGGTTTTGGGGAAAGGTATGTTTGTTAAGGTAAGCTTTGCAACTTTGATAAAGACAAAGAAGAAGTGGGGGTTGAAGGAAATGTATGGTTGAAAGGAAAACTTTAAACTTTCAATAGGAAAAGGGAGCAAAAGTAGGTTTTGGATGAGAGGTATGCTGAGAGAAGAAACCCCAAAACACTTTGGAAAATTGCACACACTTAAGGAAAATACTAGATATCCCAAACTTAGATTTTTTTTGGACTTTCGCACTTTTCAACATATGAGGGCACATGGGGGATGAAAGAGAACAACGCTTAAGCAACATTTAACAAAAGGGACCTAATTGAATATTTCTCAAATTAGTTATCTATGGTGGGTAAATTAGGGTCTAAATATACAAAGAGGTTAAGACTCAAGCACAATTGAACATAGTCAAATTAGGTGTCAATATCCACATCTATGCAAAAGTGCTCATAGACAACAAATGATCTTGTAACTCTTAGACATATCTACCAATCAAAATACGACCATTGACATACCAAAAAAACTTGACTCCAAAAAATACCGTCACCTCATTAAAATTCAACCATGCTTCAAGTTTGTTAATATAAAGATCAAATAGAATAGGAGATACTTGGCCAAACAACCTTGCAAAGGAAAGAATGCTCGTGATGGTCCAATAATAGGATCGTTAACATCACCACTTTCAGACGCTTCGGCTCAAAATACCCTTGGGGAGCTCGTCCGCAGTTTCATGGACTATCTGCCACGAAGTATCACAACTTTGTGGCAGGAATGATACACGATTATGGCTGCGTCTGCTATTAATAAGCTGTCCATACCGTGCTCAAAAATCCCACGCGGAGCAATACGGATCAATCCTCATACAACGGTTCTGAAACAATGTATCAACACTCCTGTTATGCAAAACAATATACCCATTATTCAAAGTTTTGCCAGAGCGGGGAGGAATTGCGAAAGAGAGGTGAAGGTTGCAGCTCTGTACGAGGTTGACGATGCGGATATACCAACATCCATTGATATGGAGCCCATCACCTCGGAGGAGCAATTTGATCAAGTGCTTACTCAAGCCCGACAACGTTCGCAACCTGTTATAATTGATTGGTAATTTCCAGGGCACTTTTCTTCTGGGCTATTCTCTTCTTATCAAACCAAACTTGAGGGCTTATGTTAAATTCATTTCCCCTTCTTTTCCTGTAATTTAATTTCATTCTTTGAATGCGTTTCATTTGCAAAGCATGGTCCACCAACAGCATCCAAGTTGTGATTCAGGGGTACACGAGTTCACTTAAGGGCATCTGGGCTTTTAAGCTATAGCATTTGTTAGTGTACATAAGATTTTCACAGTCCGTATATTGTGATAGGAAGGGTTTCTGGAACAAACTGTGTATGTTTTGTTTAGATTGAAGTTCCGGATCACATTTAGTGGTCCATGAAGAACTTTTAAGCTATAGCACTCAATTTCTTTTCGCAAAATCTTTCTACTGTAAAAACAGATATAGGTTTTATGGGCTAATATTTCTGAAAAAAGTATGTTCAACTTGGAAGCATCCACAACCCTAGGACCCAGTTCCTATCACCATGGTATTTTTCTATTCAAATAATTTCAAGAATTTTCCAGGTATCCCGGACAATTGCATTTTCCCCTCTCATTAAAAGGGGGACTCTCTGGACCTCTTCATGGCCTATAAATTATTTTTTGTGGGAAATTTCGGGGAGTTTAATAATTCAATGTATATATTGTGTAAAAATTTGGTTATTTTAATTGTTTTTTCTTTTCTTTTTTGCTGATTTGCTAAACCAATTCTTCAAAATTTGTGAAAATATAGCTCATAAAAAGTTTCTCTATGGAGATTTAATTGTTTTGCTTCTCTGCAGTGGTATAATAGAGTTGGTTTTGTCTAGTGCTGCTAGGTTTTCGAGTGTGGGTTGTCTAAGATCTTGTGTAGTCATTTTATTTATACACAGACTGTAGCCCTAGAATGCATAGTGACCATATTTGAAAAGTTCAACAGGTTTGAGATGGGTGTGTCTGCCCAAGTTTCAGGATTTAAAAAAAGTTAGGAAAAATCTGAAATAAATCTCAAAACTGTGCTACACAAAGAACCATAAATTGATTATGAATAGCTTAATCGTCAACAGGAAAACAGTAAACCAGTGAATCTAATAGCACCAATCCTTTCAGTACATAGTTTGTTGTGGGCTTTTATGGACCCTTTGAGCCTCTTCCTGTGGTGGGATATTTTTCAGAATTGACAACTCCTATCTCTGTGAGTCTGCCCTGTATTTGATTAGTATTATATCTGTGATAGTTCATGCACAACAAAACAACTATTTTCATTCATTCTTTTAGTAATGCATTTTATGCTTCTTTAATTCTTTTTACATACAAATATTTCATTCATCTCCATTATCATCATCATGCAAGAATTACAAGCCAGTTGCTTAAATAAGCCTTTATAGAACCTTTTAGAGCTTCATAAGCATTACTGTAATGCAACCCTACTGCATTCAGCCTATCACAAGTCCTATAGCGATATGAATTGCATGATGACATAGGATTTTTAAATTTTTTAGACAAACAAATAAGCAATTGAACAGTTATAGATTCCGAATGCCATTTCCATGAAGTGATGGAAGAATAAATGTTTGAGCTTCCATTCAGGGCGGTTGAAGTTCAAGTTTTGTCCTTTATTGGGTGTCTTTGGCGTTCTAATCTTGTCTACATGCACTCCTGTAATGTCACCAAACTAGTTTTACTATTATGATATTGCTATCAGGATTCAACCGTGTAGTTTCGAGTCAAACTCATTGACCCATGTTTCATGAGTAGTGGTTCAACAAGAACCCATCTCTCATGATATCGAATGGTCCACTTAGCACTCATTGCATCTAGGTGATGCTCACAGAGGTGAAGCACTGGTCCGTCCCGGGAGGTCACCCATCCCAGTACTGCTCCAGCTGAAGCGCGCTTAACCATGAAATATTTATTATGAAAGTTTTACTATGAAATATTTATTATTTTGTATTTTTCTGGTTACTGTAAACAAGAACAAAGTCAAAACAACCAACTCAAATGAAATTAAATGCTGATATAAACTCCTTTTGTTATTTTCTGAACGTTTGCAAACTGAAATAATATGAAATGCAGATAACTACAGCAAACTATGACAATATGAAAGTCCTCATATCATAATATTCAGATTTACAAACAATGTTGCATGGACAACCGACAACACTCTTATTACATTGGAAATATAACTTGGAACTTAGAAAATCTTCACCTGGAACCTTACAGTACCCACCTATGCTGCTGCAATTATTAATTAATATGGTGTAATACCCTTGTCACATGCTACAACAGCTCAAAACCCCATTCACCACTCCAACATTGTGTCATAAACCTGTGGTTGGGCAGAAGGTATGGTGTGGCAGACTTGTAGGTACTTTCTGAATTGTATCAACTGGCTTTAATGCTGTGGACAGCATCTATAGTCTCACAATACCCTTCTAAGGTGGACGGCACATATAGTGGATGCCATGACAGTCAAAATGTAAGGTGCGACCTGCACACAGCAGTCTGTAGGTACTTCTGAATGGAAATAACTTATGCTGCTGCTGCTATCAGCACATGAAAATTTCTGGAACCCTGCTGCGATCCTTATATCATCAATAGCTACTCCCAAATGAAGCATAACAGGGTTGTATTCTGATGGTAGATTGGTGTGGCTCCAAGATCAGCAACAACAACAGCAAACATATAGATAAAACTCTCCTCTAATAGCAGAGCTCAACCTCTGTAATGTGTAATGAATGATGCGGCTGGACAATGGATGGATGCGGCTCACCAAATCAGCAATGCAGTATAGGAATAAACTCTAAAATCGACAAACAATGGCACTCCAGCTGAACAGCTACAATTCTCCAGTATATGCTTGCAAAATTGAAAATACCAAATACCCCAATCTGAAAATTTGAAGATAACTCGCTAAAAATCAGCTCCAATGCAACTCCTGAATTGGAATTGCTCTAGATCGAGATGAGGGTTTCTGTCCTCAAATCCACTGATAGAAATCCAATAGGGTTTTCATCCTCCAAAATCTCCTAACAGCGAATGTTTTTTGTCCTCGGATATGGAAAATTGAATACAAAGCTCAAATGTTGAATCGCAAAATGAAGACAAAATCCACAATGAATCCAAGCACCCCTTTTTAAAGTTCTCCAATGTGGACACATCAATTGAAATTTCCCTTCAAAAGTATTTAAAAATACTTTTTATTATTAAATGTTTAAAAACACTTTTTAAAGAATTAAAATAATATTATTAATTTGCCCCTTGAATATAAAATTATTGGGCCCAACTTAAAATAATATTATTATTCATTTCCCTTGTTTTATCCTTTAGCCTACAGGAAATGAGAATAGGCTAGAGGTCTTCTCTATGGCTGTAATTTGGAATTTGAGACATGACACTACTGATCAAGATGTCTTTGGGAGACGCAAAAGATGACAATATTGCTACTTTATCTTAACTTATGTGGGCCTCAGGCAGTCTGGACCACCTTAAGCCTTTTCTGCAGCCATTCTGTTTTGCATTAACGTCTTCACTTTTTGCTTGTCCAATTCTTTATCATGGAGTAAGTGGAAACATGTCTCAAACACTTCAATAGTCCTACAAAGTACAAACTAGAAATTAAATCTATTTTCTTAACCGAACTGAATTACAGCACACTTTTATGATCCAATTCTGATACTGTGCATGAATATATGTATGAACCCATAGCTTACATAGGCATCCTATGGTTTCTTTTCCAGTCAAGTTTCTTGGCCAAACGCTAGTGTAAGAATTGTATTAAATTGGAATGCTTGCTAAAGTTGTGTCAAGATGGCAACTGAATTTTTTGATTTGTTTCTAGGATGGCAACGTGGTGCAGAAAATGTATATATTTGAAGCCTAAATTGGAGAAACTAGCAGCTGAATTCTATCCAAGGTATACATATTTTATATCATAGTTTTGTTGTTTCTTGTTTGCTTAATAATTATGATTATCTGTACATAATCTCAACAAACTTGTCTTGGGTGATTCTATAAGATGATTATTAGTGCTCCTGTTTGAACTGTTCATGTTTGTTGTGCTTGTTTGCAGAGTTAGATTCTACAATGTAAATGTTAATTCTGTGCCACAAGCACTTGTAAACCGTGCCAATGTTGTTGTAAGTTTCTCTCTAGACATCACTGGTTTATTTTCTTTGAATTTGAAATAGTTAACTTGATGATTTTCTCACATGCTTTCTTTTAAGTTTTAAATCATCCAGTTTTCAGTGGACCCCAAAAAATGTTTCTTGGAGATTGGGTACTTTTCCTTGTCTGAGATATTTCTGGGTACTATAAACCTATGGAAATATCATCTTGGCTAGACGGAGACTCTAAAAGCATTCCTTGAAAATTCTGATATGTTTTTGTGTGGGTAGAATACATTTCATACAAGAAACCTGGTTTTGTCTCTTTCTCTTTTCTTGTCTCACATTAAAGCTATCTGGCCTCTAACTCATCCAACTAACCTGCTAGAGCCACAAAACATAAAGGAAAGTACTGTAAGGCTTTAAGCACTTAGCCATACTTAAATAAAAAGAGAAATAACTTGTAAAGCAGCAAGTGCAGATTGGAGAGCCCTAGCAGACAGTCAGCTTAGAAGACTTGAGCTGTAGAACCCATCAGAGACTAAGCAATCAACAAAATCTGGGTAGAATAATTTCAGAGATGGTCATTGTTTTCATTAAGTATTCTATGTCTGATTCACTTATGTAGTTCTGATTTACATTTATGCCTGAGATTTAATGAAATTTGTTTTCTATCTGCCGAAGCTTTTTATGACATCACCAGCAACATTTTCTGCCATTTCCTATTTCCTACATAATTCTACAAGTTTATGCTATAAACATATTATAGCTATCCCTCTTTCTTGAATTCTTAGTATCCATATTTGACTCTTGGATCAGCAATGTTTTTTTGGTAGTTATATCACTTCACTTTCGTAATCTTTCATAATGACACAGTGTCCCATATGGTCTGCTGTTGGTCTTCTTGTACATGCAACCCTCTGACCTTGTGATATTCTGCATTAGCCTGTTTCACAGATTTCTGTATGTCTTCAAATTTCATGATCTGCGTTTGCAAAAAGTAACCTAACTTGCTTGTCCTAGAGATACCAGCAATTGTTGGTCCTGCTTTCTATTTTTGCCTTTGCCATGCTTCTGTTTTCTGCCAAAACCAACCATAAAGTTATCTGCTTCCCAGCCATCCTATCCCTTGATTATATCTGCTCTATCAGATGACCTCTTCAGTCAACTTAATCGCCCACTGAGGAGAGCGTTGTTCTTTGAAGATGAACCCTGGAGATTGAATTGGATCATTGCTCTTTCTTTTGCGCTGTATTTTCTCTTAGAGTTTGAATTTTGGAGTACCAAACAAAATTTTAAAATCCATTTTCTCAATGATTTGCCACTCTCATTCCCGGGAATTTCCCCCATAAGTTAAACCTATACCTTAGTTGGCAACACAATCTACCATTTTTTAAGAGATTGTGCTTGGTGTTGAAGATCCCTGAAATTTCATATTGATTGATGTGATTTACAACCAAAAAATTTAGTTTTAATCAATTGAGTTTTGCTTATACTTAAGAAATTAATGCTAATTTTGGTGTTACCTTCTAATGTTTCTCATACTATTATAATGCTTAATTAAAGATATCTATGTAAACTTGTAATGCCCCAAACAGCCATGAACAAAACTCACAAAACACAACTAACAAATTCTTTTCATGACACCAATTGCAACACTAAACTAGTGATGCAATGCAAACACACAGACAAGAGTAATCATTATGCATGATTGCACCACTGTCAAACATCCAACATGCATGGGAGAAATGAAGCAACACACACAAAGAGGTAATGCACACCTCCTCAAGAAAGGTGGCTTGCATCTCAATGTGACACTCTCACGATGGAAAAGAACTAATGGAGATATGATGCAATGTGTATAACAACATAAGAGTGGCATTTTCCTCGTGTTCATTCCTCAAAGGAACTAGGCAAGAAAGTGAAACCAAAGGACTATACCAACCCAACACCAAACAAGGGACATGCTAATATCTAGGAAGCATAAAAGAAGATAAACTAACATGCTAATCAATAGTGTGTTAAAAATGAGAAATAAGGAAGACATTAAATACCTAAGCTTGATAAACAATATAAGTGGCACATATACTTACTTAACCTTCATTCTTTTTTAAGCATAACTTAAAAAATATGATATTTCACTATGCTATCAGTTCAAGAGAGCGTAAGAGGTAACATTGGAATACAGAGAAATAACATTCTCATTCACATTTATTCATATGATAACATATATAATCATTTAGAATGTACAACTATTACATTGATTCATCTAATAAAGATATCCTTTGCATCATTTCAATTCAAAACAATATATGGATACTATTTCTCTTTCACATGTACTAATGACTAGAGAGAGGGAGAGATTAAATTGTTTCATTTACCTTAATAAGATACACATGTTGAATAATAACTTAATCCTTTCCTAGGATAGGAACATTCACATAATTAAACTAATCTTCTTCAACACAAAGGAGAGACAATCATTTCATTTTGATTTCGATACAAGAATAATAATAATAATAACATGCTCTAAAATACTTAAGCATCAATGATTAATCAAATCTGATCCTTCAACATGGATTGTTCTCAAATCACTCATGCAAATGACAAAGGAATAAGGATATGCAAGTACATATGACAACACCTTGAATTTTCTGGCAACAAAATTACTATTGATAGGAGACAGTAGGAAAGCGTTAGACACAAGGTGAATTGAATAGGCAACCCTAGAACTGGGTCACAGGGGTGAAGGTTGCCATTACGCTACTACAATCAGTACTGTACTACACTAGTTGGCACTGTGACGTAGAGGACAAGAACACAATTCAATAAATACCTAGGCATAAAAGGTGCAGACACACAATTTGGGCCCTTGGATGCCAATGCAAAATCCAGGTCAGCACTGCATTGTCTAGGTCTCCACTACAATTCTCCTAGACAACATAGGAAATGCGGAAATTCATAGAGATTTTTGCCAAAAGGTCTATGGCATCATCACAGTGTAAAGTGCTGTTGAAAATGATGAATACCTAAAGGAAATCAATCTAATTTAATATTGGGTATATTCACAATTACTTCACCAAAACACAAATTTGAACATGTCTTCTGAACCACAAAGAATTGAATCATGTTGTAAGTCTTGTTACATCATAAATCCACTCAACCACTCTTCTTAATACTAAAATTTCACAAAAGAACATTTGCAACACCTATATCCTCAAATTTCAAACATTTGTTTTACCAATTTTCTCAAAATTTAAAGATGAGAGATGTGGAGATCCTTGTGTACAATCCTCTTCGAAGCATTAATACAAATTACCATTTCTTACAACTTTGAAGCATAAATGACAAAATATTCTTTTACAATTTTGATGCCACCATTTTCCAACATGCGAGAACGATCTTCAAGGTATCCATTTGAGCTCCAAGCTCCAATCTTTGAGCCAATGAGAGAGATAGTTACCTCCTAACCATATGGTTCTCTCAAGCACCAATTCTCTTTGCTAAGGAGAGGCTAAACATGAAATCTCACACACAAAAGTACAAGACACATTCTTGGCAACATATAAAGACACATGAAAACATGGGTTTGACATATCACATTCTAAATCACTCTGGATTCAGTTCAAGGAGAGATAGGTGTGCAGTAAACCAAGGAGTGTCTTTTGCTAAGGTATTCCATGCCCATTAGCAAGCATAAGAAGCATCTTCTCAAGGATCATATGAACCAAAATAACATATGTCCTGCACCCGCGAATTGCAATCCTAAATACAGGTTGACAAGACCAGATCGCTATTCATGAACCATTCGATCATGCGTGGAAAACTATTAAGAAGCATTAATCGGCTAGATTGAAAGTTTTAAGGAATAAAACGTGGCATTATGATGCAAGTCGTCCCTCACAAATAGCGACAAGAAGAAGAGATAAAAGGAATCAAACTACATGCACAACGAATCTCCTCAAGTGAAGTCGATTAAAGGATAATATTAATATAAATTAATTATCCTTTAATGGATGGTTACGATTGGTTAAGCAATCAAATAAAAAGACATGCCTTTAATGAAGGGACATAACCATTCGCCCCATCATGGGTATAAAAGACGAAACATTTCAAGGCAGAAGATCATCGATTGAAGAAGAGGAATATTCAGACCAGCGATCATCTACAGGGATAAATTAATAAAAAGGAAATAGAGGTCTGCACCCTCTAAATTGGAAATAATTGATAAATTGGCATGTGCACAGCAGTCTGATTTTTTGAATCGGTGGTATGAAATCTGATTTACAATAATGTAGTTGTAGCACAATTTAATATAAGTGATTGTGATTGTTTGATTAGATGTTCAAGGTACTAATGATGCATTGCTGTTATGACTGCTTCCTTATATCATTAAATATGATTAATATTTGTTGTCATATGTCTTGAATGTTTTGGCCATGATAGAGGAGACTGAGATTACAAGAGGGGAACGGTGATGGGGCACTCTCCTAGGTACGCCACCTCTAAATGGGGAACCAAGTAGTCCCAAGGAGGCCAAGGGGGAACCAAGGGTATTGCGCTTTGGGCTTTGGAGAGATGGACATTTCAGGGCACCTGTTGTAATCTCGCCCCTCCATCACGGTGAATCAGCACAAGAGGTCAAATCATAGAGAGAGGGAAATGGTTGGCAAGATGAGGGGATAACGGAAAGGGGACACCTCACTAGGTAGACCACCTCATATGGATGTCATGGGGCACATGAGGCCAAGAGGGATGGTATATCCTCTCTTGGGCCTAGGGTAGAGGATCCTAGGCACCCCATCAAGTCACGTTCTCCCATGCTCTCCTATGGTCGAGCCCTCCAAGGATATTAAAATGCTTTGTGATTGAATTAATAATTCGGCCATGAGTTTACTAATATTTAATTATGATAATCTGCTAATTAGTATTATTGTGGTAAACGGTTATAATCTGCTAATCAGTGTGATTGTGGTAAATGGTTTCTAATTTGTATGCAAGGCTTCAATCAGGTGAAAGATATTCCCTAACCCATTTGTTTCTTTAAATTAAGGAGCTAGGGAAAATTTAAGGCATTTCCAATTAGGGGACATTGCAAGTGATATCAGAGCATGATTCTGCCAGCCTGAGGGATAAATAATAGTTGATGGTTAGCCAACGAACCTTGAGAGCCTTAGAGAGAGAGAAAAATAGAATTACCCTAAACAACAACCACAACCAAGACCACACAAGAAGGGAGCAAATGGAAAACGAATTTAGAACCTTCATGGAGCAAACAACCCAAGCCTTAGAAAACATAAATAATACCATGAATTCTCTTAGGCCACACCAAGAAAATAGGAGGGAAACCACCCCAAGCCAATCTGAAAATGACAACACATCAAGATTTACCCCTAGGATAACCCGGCCTCCCTTCTTGACTAGGGAAGGGTCGACAAGGGAGGAAGAGGAAGTAGATGCACAAAATCCTGATTGGGATTATCTTGCTGAAGCATATGCAAGACTCAATCCAGAAGTTAAGAGAAGTATCCCTTTTGAAGCATATTGTAAGGCTAGGACCAAGAATACACAAAGGAGAAGAAACCCAATTAATAGGGACTTGCAGCACAAGGTAGGCAAATTAACTCTCCCAAAATTTGATGGATCAAGTAAGATCACAACCCAAACATGGATCCAAAAGCTTGATACATACCTATCTCTTAACCCAATGATGGAAGAGGATGCCATTAAGTTCACCGTATTACACCTAGGAGGAGTAGCCCATGAATGGTGGCACCATGGATTGGTCACCCAAAACCACCAAAACGTAAAAACCTATGATGCCTTTACTAAAAAACTAATTGAGAGATTTGATCATAAGCACCTTGAGAAATGCTTCAAAGAGCTAACAAAGATTAAGCAAGAAGGTCCCATTGAAGATTACTTGGCTGAGTTTTAAAGACTATCCATCATGGTACCCGAAATCATAGAAAGGAGGCTCATCTACTTGTTTATAGAAGGATTGTCGGGAACCACCCGAGGTCTAGTAAGTGCCTTGGATCCAACTACACTCCAAGAGGCAATTCTTAAAGCCACTAGACTTGACTCCGCCCAAGCAAAGGAAAAGGATCACTCCAAGAAGATGACCTCAAAGGTTAAGCACTTTCATGGGGAAGGACACAAGAAACCATACCTTTCTTACCATGACCGAAAGGAACTAAGGAGGAAGGGTCTTTTTTTTGATTGCAAGGAAAAATGGGAAAGAGGACACACTTGTGGACAAAATGAAGACCAAGGAGGAAAGTTGTGTTTTAAATGCAAATATGTATGGAAACTAGGGCACAAGTGTGGCCGAAAAGGCCTTACAAGGGAAAACTTGTGTTTCAAGTGCAAGGAAGATTGGAAACCTAGACATATATGCGGATGGAAAAGGAGCCAAGCCCACAACATTGAAGCAACATCTAATCAAGTGACAAGAAATGAAGATAAAGAAGGCCCAAACAAAAGAATAAGATATGAGAAAGAAAGTGAGGAAGGGGGGACTTTGGCCTCCATCTCAAGGGCATCAAAACATCATCCCTTTAGAATCCGTGGTGAAATTAAGGGCAATAAAGTAACAACCCTTGTTGACAGTGTGGCTACCCACAATTTTATAGATGAAAACTTAGTGGCAAGACTGAGGTTAGAAACAAAAGACTTTAAGGGATTTAAGGTGGCTTTAGCAGATGGATTCACCACACCATGCACAAAGATCTACCAACTTAACATCATTATGAGAAAACAACAAATCAAGGACAAATTCTACGTTGTAAAACTAGGGGATACCAATGTAATTCTGGGCACCCCTTGGCTGCACTCACTAGGGGATGTCAACCTGAACTTCCAAAAATTAGAAATATGTTTTAAACATAATGGGGAAAGGGTTTTACTGCAAGGTCTATCTGATGGATCTCCAAGGGTAGTTCCAGCCAAGAAGATGGAAAAAATCCTTAGGCATGACCAAGTAGAATAGGTGGCTCAATGCTTGATCCTAGATAAAACTACTCCCAAAGGGAAATCAGTCTATGTAGACATACAACCATTACTAAAAAGGCATAAAAAAGTCTTTAGTGACATCCCTCCCGGTCTCCCCCCTAAAAGAGGCTTTGAACACTCAATTGAACTAGAAGAAGGATCAAAACCAGTTGTCACCACCCCTTATTGCCACCCTCACAAATATAAGGAAGAAATTGAAAAGACCATAAAGGAATTGTTAGAGATGGGGCATATACAACCAAGTTCTAGCCCCTTTACCTCATTTGTTGTACTTACAAAAAAGAAGGATGGCACAATGAGGATGTGTATTGATTATAGGGCATTAAATAAGAAAAAAATAAAGAATAGATACCCCATTCCTCGAGTTGATGAACTTATTGACAAACTACTTGGAGTAGTCTACTTTTCAAAAATTGATCTAAAATCGGGTTATCACCAAATCAGATTAAGGGAGGAGGACATACCAAAGACAACCTTTAGGTGCCACTATGGTCATTCTGAGTTTCTTATCTTACCATTCGAGCTAACCAATGCACTGGCTACTTTCCAATCTCGCATGAATCATATCTTCAGGGGGCAGTTAAGGAAGTTCTTATTGGTCTTCTTTGATGACATCCTAATCTATAGTAAAACTTGGGAGGAACACCTAAAGCATGTAGATGAAGTACTAGAGATACTTGAGCAACATTCCTTATTTGCCAAATTATCCAAATGTGAGTTTGGTATGGAGGAAATCTTGTACTTAGGACACAAGATCAGTTCCCAAGGAGTAAAAGTGGATGAAGACAAGATTTAGGCAATTCAAAGTTGGCCAAAATCCAAGACTCTAACACACCTCAGAGGATTCTTGGGACTATTTAGTTATTACTGAAGATTTGTAAAATGATTCTCAAAGCTAACCACACCACGCACCGATCTAATTAAGAAGGGAGCATTTATTTGGAATGAAGGAGCATAAGCAGCTTTTGAAAAGCTTAAGGAAGTGATGAGTTCCTGCCTTGTATTGGCAATACCAGATTTCTCCTCACCCTTTGAGTTTTATTGTGATGCTTCAGGGGAAGGCTTTGGGGTAATATTAATGCAAAATAAACACCCCATAGCCTTTGAGAGTAGGAAACTCAAGGACATCGAAAGGACATACTTAGTTTACAACAAGGAGATGTTAGCAATTATGCATGCCCTTGCAAAGTTTAGACAATACTTGATTTGCAGGAGATTCATCGTGAACACTGACCACAACAGTCTAAGATTTTTCCTAAGCCATAAAGACTTAAACGATAGACAACAAAAATGGGTAAGTAAGCTGCAAGCATATGACTTCAACATTGAATACACGAAATGAAAAAACAATATTGTAGCCGATGCTCTGTCATGGAGACCCCACTTTGGTTCAATGACAACAATATCCATAGAATGGAAATCATCTATACGCACATAATATGCTAAGGAATCATTCTCAAGTGATATAATAGAAGGGAAGATACAAGATGAGAGGTATTGGGTTATGGATGACCTCATTCTTTATAAGGACTGGATATACATCACACTTGGGTCAAGAGTAACGAAGGAAATTTTGAAAAACTATCATGACAATCCATCAACTAGACATCAAGGGTATTACAAGGCCTATAAACAAATCCGGGAGAGGTTCTCACGGAAAGGCCTTAAAGGAGATGTGTTGAAACATGTTAGGGAATGCATGGTATGTCAAAGAAACAAAGAAGAACATACATATCCAATAGGACTACTTCAACCCTTGCCCATGCCCAATTAGAAATGGGAGAGCATATCTATGGACTTCATAACAGGGCTACCTAAGGTACAAGGAAAATATTGCATCTATGTGGTGGTTGATCACTTAACCAAATACACATACTTCATGGCTATATCAATCGAGTTTAGAGCCCCCCAAGTGGTTGAAGTCTTCTTTAAAGAAGTTTTCAGGTTGCATGGACTACCCTGGAACATTGTGAGTGATCGAGATAGTCATTTCCTTAGTCTATTTTTGTAGGAGCTATTCAAACTAGTCGAAACAAAATTAACTCCCAACACTAGCTATCATCTGCAAATCGATGGACAAACCGAGATTGTCAATAAATGGTTGGAAGGGTATTTAAGGAATTATGTCATAGGGTAGCAAAATGCGTGGATTAAGTGGCTTCATTTGGGGGAGTATTGCTATAATACCACCCATCATATGTCTTGTTGTACCCCAAAATTAAAATTTTTGGTTTCACTTATACATTTTGAAGAAATGAGTAAAAGTCTTGTTAAATCTGTCAAAAAAGGTCAAAATTTGAGTTTGCATGTCTTGCATGAGGGGTAAAAACTCAAAATTTCCAAAATCTGACGATCTGGGTCTGCTAAGAGTAGCTTAATCTACAAACCCAGATCCCAGTTTTTCATCCCTACTTTTTAGGAAAACTGCTATTTTTAGAAATTTTCTAAAAATAGTAACTTTTTCTGGGTTTCTTTGGAAATGGATACTGACAAAACTTTCTAAAAATAGAAAGTTGGTCCGTCAGGGTCCAAACTGATTTTGATTAGCTCAAAATACGTCCATATCAAACTGGTGCAGTCAGAATCTCAAAATAATCAGTTTTGCCCTAGTGGGTCTATTCTACTTTTTCAGAAGCATATCAGGAGCTCCGAGGTCATCAATGGAGGTCAGTCAGCTGCCAGGTGTCAAATTCAATGATCAAGCATTGAACAGAATATCAAATGATGAACATGCATGTTGAATGAAGAAGTTGAAATCCGCTTAAAATTGACTAACACTGCTTGACATGGGCGCCCCTGGAGAAGAAGGGCGCCCAAGATTTTGAGCCCTGAGATATTAGAATTTGCAGATACAACTTCTAGGATCACTTCATCAGTTTCAGTCGAGCTATCCAATGGAGTTGACGGTCAGTCGATCGGATCAGCGTAGCTCCCAGAATCAAGATTTCATCAAAAGATCAAAGGGAAAAGGAAGAACTTGAAAATCATGCAAAAATGGCTAACACTGTGAAAGTTCGGAGCCCCTGGAGGAAATAGGCACCCATGAATTTGACGGTCAAAACGAAGTTTTTCGCCAGAGGCGCCTCCAGAACGATCTCCTCAGAATCAGTCAGGCTACGCGATGAATCATCTAGCTCGTTCATTGGATCAATCTGGAAGCCAGAGATTGAGGTCAAACCAGGGGTCAAAATGGAAGAAAAGTTGAAAATTCTCAAAAAGTGGCTAACTCTGGAGAAAATGGGCGCCCCTAGCCAAGAAGGGCGCCCAACTTTCAATGCCTTAGTAGAATTTTCAAAGTTTTCAAAGATTCAAAATGGCAAGGGAAAGACAAATGTCTAAATTCATCGAACAAGCTGAGTTTAGGGTTTGAAGATTAAAGCAAAAGAAAGCAAATCTATTTCAAGCCCTAAATCTATTTAAGACATCTCTTTCTTTTAGTTTTCATCATTTTTGTAGGTGGCTTCCAAAGAAGAAAAGTGGAGCAGCAACTTTGAGGTTTTATTTCAAGATTCAAGAGCTCAAGGTTGCTGATTTTCATGAATAATTTTCAGACCAGCAACATAAGACCTTGCTTTTTCATGCTTTTTCATCTAGAAGATCAAATTTTTGAAGGAGAAGGTCAAAGATTTTTAATTTTCAGCCATCTGGGTTTCTTCATCCCATTCTTTTGAAGAATTTTTGGAGACGTTCATCAAGTTGCAGCAGCTGCTTTTTCCTTGCATGTCAGTGAAATCTTCAGAGTTTGCAAATTTTGATCATCTGGGTCCTCTCAAAAACAATCTTCTGAAGAAAACCCATATCACAGCTTTTTCAAGAAAATTTCAAATTCTAGGGTTGGCTGCTTTTTCGCTCAGCCATCAGTGTTTTTCGAATCTGATCAACTGGGTCCATTTCTAATTGTATTCTGAACAAACCCAGGTGCCAGCTTTTTCGGTGAAAAATTGAAGAAATTAGGGTTTGCTGCTTTTTAAGTCTAAATTCAAGATTTTCAAAAACGGACGATCTAGGTTGTCTTGCAACGAAATTCTAAGCAAAACCCATATCTCGGAAAAATTTCCAAAAATTTGTCCGTTTGAAGACAAAAAACCAGCATTCTAAAAATAGAAAGTTGCTCAAAACTTGTCTGAACATAGGCGAGTTTATAGTCATTCTTCAAGGTTTTCAATATGGAGTACACTCCCCTCGAGTTTAAGACCAAATCAGCACTACATCAAAACTTCATCATCTCAGCTGAAGATCGAGAGGTGTGATATGAGAAAAAGAAAGGTATTGGAAAAGAGTTGTGCAATGCTCTTCTATTGCGAATCAAGCGAAGTGTCAGAAGCATAAAGTTGCAGAGCCGTCAAGTTATCAATTAGTGGGTCATCTTTTCGGGCAGCGATGTTTTTCAAGAACAAAACTCATAAAGCAACCAAAGAAGTGAAGGATTCTCTAAGTTTGATCACAGAAGGCAAGGAGATCTTGGAGAATCAAAATATTGCCTTAGATAGTATCAATGCACTTGACCAGGATCTAGTTTCCTGCTTTTTAGCGGATATGATTGGGATTTAAAGCTACTTTCCGCTTTCTTTCTATTCTTGGAACGATTCTTATCCATTCTTTGAAGAAGAGAAAGAGGATAAATGTAATAGTTGGCGTTTCCTGTTTTTCCCGCTTTCTTAGGTTTTAGATGTTATCTTCTTTCTAGATTTAGTAATAAAGCTTGCTTGCTGAGCAAGCCCTAGATTGTGAAAGCAAGGAGATTTTAGGGTTCCCTACTTCTCTGCTTGTCTATAAATAAGAGCCTTTGCTCATTAGTTTCTTTAACCGTGCTAGTGAGAACAAAATGCTGAGCCTATTGTGCCTTCTATTTGTTACTCAAGTATTATTCAATTGTGTTGTGATAGCAAATTGTTGAGCCTCTTTAGCCAACAAGGAGTTAATGTGATTGCTGTTTCTAGTGTGTAAGAATAAGATTGCAAGCCTCTTTGTAAATGCAAACAAATCTGCAACAGGATGGGATCCTAATACTACGAATAAACTAAAGACAAAAATTCTAAGAGATAAATATTGAGGCAAATATAAGTTTTCTGAATACTTCTCTTTACTATTCAATGTACTTGATGCAGAACATTAATGGATTTCGATGATCTGCATAATGGAAATGGACTCAACCTTTGTATGAGGGAGACCCGCATCCAAGGGACACGTCTCTTGAGAGGACATGTCTCCACACTTGAAGACACGTCCGCTCAAGGGACGTGTTCCTTTGAGCGCACGGGTTCCATATCTAAGGAACACGCCTCTTGAGAGGACGTGTCTCCACACTTGGAGACACGTCCGCTCAAGGGACGTGTTCTTTGAGCATGCGAGTTCCAGAATATCTGATAACCATTCACGTTTAAACATATTAACAAATACGCGTCATCAAACATGGCGTATATGATTATCATTTATATGAGTTTGATTTTATACATGCATTATAAAGTCGATTACTTATTTCCAGAAATATTTACAGAGCAAATAGATCTAATATAACAATGATGATGCTTATAGCAATCATTGTTCATATCAGACCTAAGCTATCATGTATCAACACTCCCTCTTAGCTTAGGGAAGATATTTCAAATCAAATAAGTGAAGATATCACCTTCACACGTGATATCGAAGATATGTTTTCTCAAAGTTGTCAAGTCACATGACATTCTTCATAACACATCTTCATTATGGTATGTGCACTAACATCAAGTCACATGATGTCTACCATAATTCATGGCATATCCACGGATATAAATATCCACCATGATTATCTCTTAAGGATCACAATGATCTACAAATGATATCAAGTCCCATGATATCAACCAAAGTGTCCAAGAGATACTATCATGACATATCTATAGATATCAAGTCACATGACATCTATCATGATAGTTTTCATTGTAGAGTCGTCACTTTACAATGTCAAATACAAGTGTTCATTATTAGAAAGATCGTCACCTTTCAATAATGTACATAGGGGAAGTAGACCCATAAAGTCATGGAGTCACACACATGACAAAAGAGTTTACACATTAAAACATCTTTATATATTAGTACAATTTGATAAACAATTTGAATTTCAAGCATAAATAACAAATTACATTTCAACCATACCAAGTTTCTTCCTGAAGTGCTCTACCTTGGTTCGGGAGAGAGGCTTGGTGAGAATGTCTGCAGTTTGATCATTTGTACTAATATACTCCAACTGAATTACTTTCCTTTCTACCATATCTCTTACATAATGATAGGGGATCTCAATGTGCTTAGATCTATCATGGAAGACAGGATTTACAGAGAGTTTGATACAACTCTGATTATCACAATGAATAATTGTAGGATTCAAGGGCTCACCAAAGAGTCCCACAATCAATTTACGAAGCCAAATTGCTTCTCTTGCTCCCATTGAGGCTGCAATGTATTCGGCTTCTGTTGAGCTCTGTGCAACTGAAGATTGTTTTCTGCAAATCCAGGAGATCATAGCCGATCCTAAACTGAAGCAGCATCCTGATGTGCTTTTTCGATCGGTTATACTTCCAGCCCAATCTGAATCGGAGTACCCATGTAGATCTAGTTGATCATTCTTGTAAAGAAGACCATATCCAATAGTGCCTTGAAGATATCTCAAAATATGTTTCACAGCCATTAAGTGAATTTTCTTTGGCTCACACATGAACTGGCTGAGAACATTCACTGCATAGCAAATATCAGGTCTGGTGTTAACCAGATACATCAAGGATCCAATCATCTGTCTGTAAAGGGTTGGATCTGCACACTTGGATTCTGCTGCTGTTTCTTTCAATTTGTGAAGGTTGGTTTCCAAAGGTGTAGACATCGGTCTACAGTTCAACATTCCAAATCTTTTCAGAATATCAATAGTATACTTCCCTTGATTTAGTATAATGCCCTCTGATTTCTGCCATACTTCTAAACCTAGGAAGTAGTGTAGAATGCCCAAGTCTTTCATGTCAAATTCAGAAATTAGATCTTGCTTCCCTTGAGCAATGAGGTGATCTTCTCCTGTTATCAGCAGGTCATCAACATATAAAATAATTATTAGCATATCACCTTTGATTACCTTGAAGTAGAGATTGGAGTCGGCCTCATTCTTGGAAAATCCTAATCCCAAGAGATAGTTGTCAATTCTTTCATACCAGACCCTGGGAGCCTGTTTAAGTCCATAAAGAGCTTTTTAGTCTGCATACATGTGAGTCGTTTATGTATCACAAAACCTTCAGGCTGTTCCAGATAGACTTCCTCTTCAATGGTTCCATTCTGGAAGGCAGTTTCACATCCATTTGATGGATCTTCCACCTTTTAGTCGCATGAATGGCTAACATCCCTTCCTTCATCGATGTAATCGCAACAGTAAAATGTTTCTCAGAATCAATGCCTTCCTTTTGAGAAAAACCTCTTGCCACAAAACGTGCTTTATGTTTTTCTATACTGCCATCAGCAGCATGCTTGATTTTGAAGAGCCATTTGGAAGAGACAACAGATTTCCCTTTTGGTCTAGGCACAACATCCCATACATCATTTTTTAGAATGGACTGATATTCCTCCGTCATTGCATCTTTCCATGCTTGATGTCTGAAGGCTTCTGAAACACTAACAGGTTCGGAGTTTATGATATCGTTCATGAGAGCAACATAGCTAGAGAAACGTTTGGGTCTCTTACTCTCCCTGAACGTTCCTTTGGGTGTTGCATGATTCTCTGCTTCTTTGATCATCTTCTTGGCCCAAAGTGGTCTCTTTCTGCCATTGATATCTGTATTCTCATTTGAAGTAGAAGGAAGTTCAGGTGTCATTTCCTCAGGATGCTCCCTCTGAATCTCAGGAGCAGGTTCCATTTCAAATACTCTAGGGGAAAAGGATTCAGACTCATTAGAACTTCTTGCCCTCTTGACTGCAATGTCTTCTTCAAAGATGACATCTCTGCTCAATTCAATTTGATCTTGACCGGGTATGAATATTCTTAAGGCTTTGGAGGTTTCACTATATCCCATAAGTATCCCTTGCTTTCCGGAAGGTTCAAGTTTGAATCTCTTCTCCTTGGGCACATGAATATAGACGGGACAACCAAAAATCCTAAAGTGACTAATGTCAGGTTTTATGCCAGTGAAGGCTTCTTCAGGGGTTTTGTTGTCAAGATGAGAATGAGGACATCTATTTTGGATGTAGACAGCAGTCCTAGAGGCTTCAACCCAGAAGGAGGTTTCAATGTTTTGATCAAGCAACATTGCTTTGGCAGCTTCTACAATGGTTCTATTTTTTCTTTCAGCAACCCCATTTTGTTGAGGGTTGTAAGCCACTGTGAACTCCCTCTTAATTCCAGCACTCATGTAGAATTCCTTAAAAGCTTCAGAGGTGTATTCTTTCCCATTGTCTGTCCTTAAGGTTTTTATTTTCTTCCCGGAGAAGTTTTCTGTAAGTGCTTTGAACTCTTTGAACCTTTCTAGGATTTCTAATGACTCTTTACACTTAAGGAAATAGATCCAGGTTTTCCTAGAGAAGTCATCTATGAATATGACATAGTAAATAAATCCTGCTTTAGAAGGTACAAACATAGGTCCACATAAGTCGGAATGAACCAGATCTAACACATTAAGAGTTTTGCTCAAACTAGTGGGAAAGGATCCCTTTGAATTCTTTCCTAAGGCACAACCTTTACAATTTCCTTCATGAGATGATTTTAACTTAGGTAACCCTGTAACAAGTTTTTCCATAGAAGATAGGGCACGGAAATGAAGGTGTCCTAATCTTCTATGCCAGATTTCATTTGAATCAAAGGTGTTAAGGGTAAGGGCTTGATTGACTTCAGTGCAAAGTTTGTAAAGGTACCCTTGTCTTACACCTATGGTTTGGGCTTTCTTGATTGTTGAGTTTTTAGGCCATGCTAGAACTTTCCCATCCATGAAGGTAACTCTATAACCATTGTCTTCAAGTGCGGAGATGGATATGAGATTCCTCTTTATACCAGGTACAAATAAGACTCCAGTGAGTTGAAGGGAGAGACCAGATTTTAATGTAATGGAGCAAGTTCCAACCCCTTTTACTTGATGTGTAGAGTCATCCCCAATTGTAACATCTTCATCAGACTCTTCAGACATAGTGTCAAGGTGTTCTCTAAACCCTGTGATGTGCCTCGAAGAACCACTATCAATTACCCAGTTGTTGAAATTGTTAGATACTTGACTAGATAATGCTGAATAGAACACAAAGTTCTCAGATTCATGATCTGAATTTGACTTTCCTACTTTGGCAAAGGATGCTTGTTGCTTTGTTCTGTCAGGGCATTTCATTGCATAGTGGCCATATTGATCACACCTAAAGCATTGCACTTGAGAAATGTCTTTCTTCTTAGAGGATCCCTTTCCATTGGGATTTCTCTTTCTTTTAAAAGATCCTTTCTTGTAGGAGTTTTTCTTATTCCTTTTATTAGACGATGTGTTGAGTGCATGAATATCTTCATCTATGTTTTTCTGTTTGTTTTCTTTTGAGGAGAGTCTTGTTTCTTCTTGAAGGCAGTCAATTCTTAGCCTGTCAAACTTAGGGAGTTTGGATCTTGCACTTATTCCTTGAACAAAAGACTCCCATGAGTTTGGTAGGCCTCCTAGTGCAATTAGAGTTAATTCTTTGCTATCAATCTGATATCCAATTGTGGATAGTTGATCTCTCAGTTCAATAATCCTCATGAAATATGCATTAATGGACTCTCCTTTGTTTATTTGAGCATTGTTGATTTTCCTTTTTAAAGCAAGAGTCCTGCAGGTGTTGTTAATCTCATAAGTTTTCTCAAGAGATTTGAACATGTGGTATGCAGTTTCATGTTTTGCTAGGATGGGCACTATGTGATCCCTAACTGCATCTACTAGGATTTTCATGGCCTTTTCATTGTTTTCTGTCCATTGAGTTTTCTCAGATTCAAACTTTGGTTCCTCCAAGTTTTCTTTCACAAGTGAATCTAATTTATTCTCTCTAAGGATCATCACGATTCTAAATTTCCATGATGTGAAATTGTCTGCTCCTGCAAGGCGATCTTCAAATCTGATCACGCTTGACATTATGAAGAATGTGAAGTAAATTCGATTCTGGAAAATACGAATTTTTCTTGAGCAGATTGGTATTCAGATTTGATTAGGATTCACACAACGTGGCTCTGATACCATGTAAATGCAAACAAATCTGCAACAGGATGGGATCCTAATACTAAGAATAAACTAAAGACAAAAATTCTAAGAGATAAATACTGAGGCAAATATAAGTTTTCTCAATACTTCTCTTTACTGTTGAATGTATTGGATGCAGAACATTAATGGATTTCGATGATCTGCATAATGGAAATGGACTCAACCTTTGTATGAGGGAGACCCGCATCCAAGGGACACGTCTCTTGAGAGGACGTGTCTCCACACTTGAAGACACGTCTGCTCAAGGGACGTGTTCCTTTGAGCGCACGGGTTCCATATCTAAGGAACACGCCTCTTGAGAGGACGTGTCTCCACACTTGGAGACACGTCCGCTCAAGGGACGTGTTCTTTGAGCATGCGAGTTCCAGAATATCTGATAACCATTCACGTTTAAACAGATTAACAAATACGCGTCATCAAACATGGCGTATATGATCATCATTTATATGAGTTCAATTTTATACATGCATTATAAAGTCGATTACTTATTTCCAGAAATATTTACAGAGCAAATAGATCTAATATAACAATGATGATGCTTATAGCAATCATTGTTCATATCAGACCTAAGCTATCATGTATCAACACTCTTTAGCTGCTATTTCTTGTTCCAGGCATGTTAGAAGAGAGTTTTGTTCCAGAGATTTGAGTAATAAAATCATGAGCCTCCTTTGCCTTGATCCAAAATCTCAGATTTCCATTATTTATGTTCTGCTTTTATGATCTTGATTTCAACTTACAGTGAAGTGTGTAGGTGTTTGTTGAGAGAGAGATTATTGAAGCATTTTGTCAGAAAATCTACCTTGTTAATTTCTAGCTTCTCTTGCTCTGCATATTACTTGAGAGGTTAGGAACGTCTTTAGTTTAAGTTAGTCGTAGTTGAAGGTCTTAAAACAAAAAATCTCAGCTGCGGCGTTTGTGTTTAATAAACCTTGTGCTCTAAGTTGATCAAAAAGATAGGCAACTTAGTTTTAGTTTACTTTCTTTCAAACACCATCAGCAAGAGGGAGCTTCCCCTCCTAATTTGAAGAGCAGTTTATCTGTGCATAGCTATTTGTTTCAAATACGCATACGAGAGGTGCGAATTTAAACGCCAACATGTCTATAGGGATGAGCCCCTTCCAAGCTGTTGAAATATGGTAGCTTCGGTCAGATATAGAAATGATGATCATATGTGTGTGTATATATCATAGTAACGAGACTCGGACGCGGCTCAGACTCGGCGAGGGTGACTTGGTGCGGGACTCGGCGTCTGGGGACTCGGACGCGGCGCAGACGCGGCAAAATGAAAAAAAGTTGAAAAAACCCTAGAAATTTAGAGATTTTTAAGGATTTAAAACTTGTTTCAAGTTTCAAGCACCCGTTATTGAATACAACACAAATAAAAGCAAATTTGATCACATGTAATAAGTATACCACGACACATAAGTATAAAGTGACGAATTAGAAGCTATGCTGCTGAAGGAAATAACACACTAAGATATATAAATATAGTCAAATGTATATAAAACTCATGGAATATGAAATCCATGACATCAAATGTTCCATATAAATATGAAATATTAAAACAATAGCTACAAGTCTATGGCATAGTGGAGCCAACATCCTTCCCAATGGCGGCGCTCTAAAGGTCCCTGGATGATGTTGCGTACCGCGTACCTATAGTCTCAGCCTGTCTGGCTCTCTCCATACCACTCTCACCACCAGTAGCTATGTCTCCTCGTGCTCTAGCCTCCTCCTCACCCATGGCTACAACCTCAGCCTCTCTCTCTGCCTGGTCCACCCAATCAAGGTCCTCGTCACTAAAGACTGCATCTGTAGCCTCAGTGATCCACTCAAACTGTGGATCAACCTCCTCTAGATTGATCGAGGTTTTGTCATGGTCAAAAAGCTTCCTCAGATCCGGAAATAAGGGTGTAATGAACATATACTCAAGTCATTCATCCTTCCATTGTTCATCTATTGGCGCTCTTGGAGTGTATGTGCTCAAACATACCCAATTAAGTGCGCCACAACCAAAACGAACTGCATATTGGCTCACATAATGAATGACAATATTCTCAAGTGGATCGGGTGTATCGTGAACCAAACATATCTCCACCAACTATCCAGATGAGAAAAGAAACAAAATCAATCTCATTTCAAGTTTCAAGTTCAAGTTCAACATTTAATAATAAATTATAATATAAAAGATGAAAATTATGCCCCTTAAATATATTTTTACCCGGGTGCATTGTTAGTCTCCCATTATCTTGCACATTTGACGGCAAGAAGTCTCCCTGTGCCTTAGCGGAAGGCATCTATCTCCTACACCACCGTAGTAACAACGCAACATCCGGCCGCATCGCCGTGGTTTCCACTAAGAATTTCCTCTATCTAACACCCGAGATCACGCTGAACTGGAAGGCCGATTCGTGAAACATGCGGCTGCATGGATGGGCCTATGAAGTTGGTTTTGCCATCTCCTATCAATGATATCCCAAATGGGACGATACTTCCCTCAACTCCACCATAGATCGACCTAATGGCCTCTTTGGCTCTATCCATGCCCTCATATGTAGCTCCGGCTATGGCTTCTCCCCATCCGCAACTCGTAGGAGAACTAGCAAGGGCTCAATAAACTGCAAAGTGCAAACATGTTTCACAAATAAGTGTGAACGAAAATAAACAAATAAAAGTAAGATATGATTAAAAATTAAAACATAATAAATAATTAAATTTTACCTTTGCCAATCTCGTATTCCATTGGTGTCCAAACCCCTTGCCCATCAAAATGTAATTAGCCACAAATAACTCGCAAGGTTTGTAGAAAAGTGGATGAGGAAGACCACTCCTCACTAGTAAACATACTCTCAAAAGCTGCCCTTTGACCTAACTGGCGATTGCATCGTGATAAAATTTGTTGCAAACCTGGTGATGCCAGGACGAGACAACTCCCTCAACCCCGTGTATTGCCTCATAAGGTTAAGCACCCATGTGTGGTTGTATACAAATTTGCAAACATTTTTTGTTGCTTCCACACATGTTTTGATCCATGGGAGCTTCCCAAGATCCTCCAACATGAGGTCAATGCAATGGGCGGCACATGGAGTCCAAAATATAGTAGGGTGCCTCTCCATCAATAATCTACCAACAGCAACATAATTTGCTGCATTGTCTGTCACCACTTGCATTACATTCTCTTCCCCCACATCAGCTATCACCTCCTCTATAGCCTCACACAGGTATGTGGCATTTTTGATTTGGGCAGAAGCATCAATAGACTTCATGAAGACGGTGTCACCTGAAAAAATAAGCAAAACCAATTATTCAATAAATTAAAAAATATAAATCAGCCATATTAAATTATTAATCACTAAATAAAATTCAAATTCCAATGCATTGAAGGAAGTACAATTACCTCTGGAGGAAACTAGGAAATTAAGCAGCGTCCTATTTCTCCTATCAGTCCAACCATCAGTCATGATGGTGCAACCAATCATGCTCCACTGCTTGCGCTGCTCCTCTAATTGTGCTTTCACATCTGCCACCTTTGAGTCAAAAGTGGGCCCTTTAATTCATCTTCACTAGGGGCTTTGAACCCCGCCCCACATATGGTTATGGCATCAACCATGTTTTGCCAGAAAGGTGACCTATAACATGTCATAAATAAATTAATAAGTTACATAAGTATTGTAAAATGAAAAAGTTTTAAGTATTTAACTTTAAATTTGAATTCGATAATGAGATACATCTATATTCTAAAATTTAAATATAAATTTTAAAACAATTAAACGAAAAAGAATTACTTGGCTACATGGAAGGGAATGGTGCAGTAGTACCAAAAGTTTGCAATTTCCTTTTTATAGACATAATGGCCCTTGTTCCAACCCATGCTCTCAAAATCCACCTGGGTTGGGGAACCAGGAGTAGTGCGTGGTACAAAATAATATGAGTCCTAGATTTACGAATCCTAGGGCTGTACTAAATAATCGCCAATTACCACTAGCAAGCATTCGGGCCACTAGCACTAGGAGTATGTATAGGCATAGCTAATGCAAAAAAAAAAGCACTACCACAAGCACTAGCACTAGGACGGTATGGAGGAATGGAAGAAGAATCTCCAACAACACTAAGTCCCTATTCAACTCCAACACTCACCAACTCCTGCGTCTATTTCTTTTTCATCTCTTTTTGCATTTCAAAAGTTTCTAATTGCACCTGCACTTCACAGACAAACTCAAGAGGTGCTCTAGGGCAACCTAATCGCATCATGGGCGTGTATGCGGCAAGATGGTATTTTAATCGCATTTATGCCTCCATGATATATTTGTTTAGAAACATTTTACGCCTCTTTCTTATATTTCGAAAGATTTCAGCATGTTTCCAAGTAGGGTCTTTTCTGACTAGGGTTTGAGACATTGTGAAAATAATAATATGGTTTGATTTGCAAATGAATGTGACTGCAAAAGTAGGGTTTCTAAAATTATTTAAGTTGTAAGTAGGGTTTGTAAAAAATATATGCAAACTCAAAACAGTTGATTTTACAAATTACAATGAATTATTTGTTAAAACACAAAAAAATCAATTAAAATCGAACTTACCTCTTAGATTTGGCTTGGAATGCAATGCAAACTTCTCCCAATTATTGGTAATGAGCTCTCAATGCACCTCCTTGCTAGTATGAAGCTCCCCAAATGATATATGAACCTGGATTTGTCTTCAACAACTTGTTGGTTGCCCCTCTCTTCTCCTCCTCCTATTTTTCTTTCTTCACAACTCTCTCTTCTCCCTCCTATTTTTCCAAATGAATGAAATGAGGTTGCTTTAGGGCTAAATAGAAAATATAAGGGAAAAAATAAATATAAAAAGCTTTGTTTTGTTTTGTTTTTGGCCTTTTAGCTGCCGCCGTCACTTAGGGTTTGACTCATTGATCGCCGCCATTCCTAAGTAAGGCCTCCCCGATGCGTCACAGCTCAAGGTCTCGCGGCGCCTAGGTATGGGCTGGTTCAAGATGGAGCGGACTCATCACCGGGGACTCAAGGGCGAAGTCCGCGGACTCATGGTATATATATATGTCAATATGTCAAGATGTGCACATATATATATTTAATTGTATACATCATCATTTATATCAAAATCTACTACATTCCAAGTATATTATCGATCTGCATTTAGAGGTTATTAATTGCAGATTATTAGCATTTCATGTTTCATATAGGATCCCGATCGAGCATCATTATTGGTGATCATTTCTAGATTGGATATTGTTTATTTGTGCAAGATAAAATCAGATCGAACTTAGTAAGCATTTATGTTTATTAAGTAACTAACTCCAAATTGTTGATTGGGTGTTTAGTTTAGATGAAAAGGCACAATTCATGAGACATCTCATGAACGGATATGCCTCCACTTTGTGGAGACATGTCCGCTCATGGGATGTGTCTCTTCCTTATATATTTAATGTAGATCCGATCCACAATTGGAGACATCGAAATCAATAAATGTTCTGCTCTTGTAGATCGAATACCTTTAAAGAAAATTCAGACTTGTTGAACTCAAGGAATTAACATGGTATCGTGAGAGCCGTTAAAAATCGGTAAGTCTGAATTTTAATCTATATCCTCTCCAGCATACTTCACCTCACCAAATGCAAATTGGAGATTTCCTCGATGGTATTGATGGTCACAGAGCTCCTCGCCTTAATCCTTATACACCACACCGCTACACTCAAGAAGGTTGATTTGATTATTTGAGAGTTATTCTGATTATTTGAGAGTCATTCATCTTATGTTATTTGCAAGAAAATCAGGATATTTGGGGAAGACAGTTTATGATTAAATAAGTGCGTGTGGTTACTGGGAAGCTTTCGGTGAAGCATCCTAAATAATCAAATGTTGTGTACGAGCCAGTATGCGAGGTTGTGGTACTAGGTATTTGTAGTTTAGTGTCAACTTCTAGGAATTCCAGATAACGTATCTTAATGGGGTTCTATTCAGTCTATTAAACATAAAATATATTTCTGCACTTTTCCGCACTTCAGTGAAGTATATCTACATACATATTGCTTAAAGTTGGAATTCATATTCTCAATGAGAGGAGGAGACTAAAAGCATATAAGGAAATGGGCACTCAGGAATAAAGCAAAGGGGATCAAGAAACGTGTGAAGCAAAGAAGGATCGTGGAAAATAAAGAATCCTGGTCGGGTACAAGAGAAGCGTCAAACTCAGTTGTATTCAAATGTGTACTCTATGATTGTAATTGTATTTGAGTGCATTCGAGTATATACTCTGTGACGCATTTGTATAGCTTGTGACCTTGAATTCAAGTATGTACTTCATGACAGTTGTACTCTAATACATGACGGGGAAGACAAAGTCATCACTAGGCAGATTAAAGGATGGTATCGAGTAAACAAGGCAAATCGTGGATGTATTAATCACTGAAGGTTACAAGGATATCGCAAATGTCTGAGAACAAAGAAATGATTGGGGTTTTACACGGGAACTCATGGAGTGGAGTTAAAGATATAAGTGTTTGTATGCTCCGCGCTAACAGTTTGTGTGAGGGAAAAAGCCGTTCGTATTTCATCTCTGCCAATGAATCTATGAATAGAGACATGAAGGCCTGGAGCAATTATATCGTTGCATGATCGGGTGATATGAGGTTGACGTTGGGCATTCGATTTGCATTTGAGCAAGGGCACTTATAAATATATATTCATATAGTGTCGTGTCAATCTTAACCATCATCAAAATAGGGGTAATCTAGAGATTGATATTTATTCCTCGTCCTATGCATATTGTCACGACAAGACGTTGAGGGAGTCTTTTGGGCTTCTCCTGAAATTACTACATCTATTCTCTTTCGCGGAAGACTGAGTTCGAGCGAATAATATATTCGCCAGCACAGTCGACTATACTTGAGGAATCCGGCTATATTTGGGAAGGTGATCAGGACTATGCTTTTGCCATCATTGACATTTCAAGTGCGGATAAGCTAAATTTATCAAGCTGAGAATAATAATCCTTATGAGGGGGCGATTTGTGAGTTGTTCCTTGGGTGTTTCACTGCTGTCGTCACAGTGTTTGCAGTTGCATGTTGCCATACAATTGCATAAACATATTGCTACCTATCTGGATTAAAAAAAAAAAAAAAACAATTCTATCACTGGAGGAAATATCTATTCGGAGCCGTGTTTGGGCTTGAGTGGCCTTGAACCCGAATGGAAGGAAGATCAGGATTGAGATAAGTATTCTTGTGTTTATAATTTTGAAATCTAGGGTAAAAATTTCAGTTTGCTAAGTTGTGCAAATCTGACTTTGGTTATTTTAATCATGTGTGTTTAGTCAAAATTGCAGTTTCTCTTGAATAAGAGATCTTTGTGATAAGATCCCGTGGAGATACCTATATTCCTTGTAATTGTGAAGATCTCTAAGTGTGACTCTGAGATGAAAAGAGAACTGCATATTTTCGCTGTGATTGGATGATCACTTCGATAAAATTATCTTTGTGCTTGGACTGCAATGTTGCCTTGAGAAGGCTGGTCCTATATTGAATATGTTGGCTGCATAATGTGTGTTGTACAGATTGTCTTTTGTCATACTGAGATTTGCACTCTCGAGAGGAGTAAAAGATGGAAGGAAAAGTTATATCAGAATTCAATAAAGATAAGTTTCTTTATCCCTTCATTCTAATCCTTTGATATATTTCTCTTTAGGTTGATTTACTTATTCATGTTTTAATATTGTTCATAAATTCTTATGTATTCATATTATAACCTGAGATAGTAAACCTTGTATGATTCTAGCTTTAATATTTATTTGGATAATTATAAACTATTAGGACTAGGTGATGAGAGATTTCTTAGTGATGAAAAGCTCGAGGCATCTTGGTAGGAGTAAAGTCGACCAAAGAAAATGATCAAGCTGAAGTTGCCAAACTTGCAGCCATGGACCGAAAGGTTGGTGGCTAGAGGGAGAGTCTTCATCAAGTCTTTGCAAGCTTGGAAGCAGTGGATCAAGAGGGAGTTCTGACTCCGCCGAGAAGAAGTGTAGGTTGTAGTGTTGCAAGCCCAAGTCTTAAACCCAGTCCCTTCTCAACAGATCATAATTGCTCAAAGACTGTCATCTGGATTTGATATTGGTAGCTCCACAAACCTATTCAAAATAGAGAGATCTGCTATGAGGTCGAGGAGGTCTACCTTGAACTCTCTACAGTACCAGAGGTGTGCACTAGAAAACATTTATCTAAGGCAAGCATTGCAGGCAATCTTGGACGATGAGGTCAGAAGGTTGATGCAAGTACTTAAAGATCCAGAGGGAGCCTAACAACCTAAAGAAGATAATCGAAAAGAGTAATTCTCCTCGATGTTGTTTCGTGCTGAGGTCTACGGCGATATCCCCGTGTAAAGTGCTGTAAAAAACAGCTTTTCAGCTTGCAATGTGAGCTCAACAAGCTAAATACATTGCAGCCTCTATGGGGAGCAAGAGAAGCAGCTTTATTTCAGAATTCGCTTGTGGGATCTCTTTGATCTAAGCAATACTGAGATCCCCTATCATTATGTAAGAGATATGGTAGAAAGGAAAGTGATCCACTACATGTTAGTACAAATGATCAAACTATAGATTCTCACTCAAGCCTCCTCCTAATCAAGGTAGAACACTTCGTGAAGAAACTTGGTATGGTTGAAAAATGTAATTTGATATTTATGTCCTAAATCCAAAATCTGTTTATAAATTGTACCAATATATAAAGATGTTTAATGTAAACTCTTTGCCGTGTGACTCCATGACCTTATGGGCTCATTCCTCGCGGTACATTTCATTGAAAGGTGACGATCTTCAATAATGAACACTTGTATTTGGCCATTGTAAAGTGACTTAATTTTACAATGATGAGTTGAACTATCATGATAGATATCATGTGACTTGATATCCAGGGACATGCTCTAGTGATAGTATCTCTTGACACTTTTGATGAATATCATGGACTTGATATCATTTGAAGATCATTGTGATCCTTAAGAGATAATCATGGTGGATAATTATATATCTGTGGATATGCCATGAATTATGGTAGACATCATGTGACTTGATGTCAGTGCACATACCATAATGAAGATGTGTTATGAAGAATGTCAAGTGACTTGACTCTCTTAGAAGCATACCATATCTTCTGATATCACGAGTAAGGTGATATCACTATATACTTGGTTAGTGTTATCTTCCCCAGCTAAGAGGGAGTGTTGAAATATGGTAGCTTCAGTCAGATATAGAAATGATGATCATATGTGTGTGTATATATATATGTCAGTATGTCATTATGTACACATATATAGATTAATTGTATACATCATCATTTATATCGAAATCTACTACATTCCAAGTATATTATCGATCTGCATTTAGAGGTTATTAATTGCGGATTATTAGCATTTCATGTTTCATATAGGATCCCGATCGAGCATCATTATCGGTGATCATTTCCAGATTGGATATTGCTTATTTGTGCAAGATAAAACCAGATCGAACTTAGTAAGCATTTATGTTTATTAAGTAACTAACTCCGAATTGGTGATCGGGTGTTTAGTTTAGATGAAAAGGCACAATTCATGAGACATCTCATGAACGGACATGCCTCCACTTTGTGGAGACATGTCCGCTCATGGGATGTGTCTCTTCCTTATATATTTAATGTAGATCCGATCCACAATTGGAGACATCGAAATCAATAAATGTTCTGCTCTTGTAGATCGAATACCATTAAAGAAAAATTCAGACTTGTTGAACTCTTGGAATTAACACAAGCATTATATGGATACACCGCAACGTCCTTCGAGGACTTGATTCTTCCAGAGAGTTGTGTGCCAGGAGCTATGGATTTCATACAACATAATACGGATATCATGATTGCACTTAAGGACAATCTCCACCAAGCGCAAAACTAGCAAAAGGTGTATGTAGACAGGAAGAGAATTGAACAAACATTTGATGTTGGAGATTTGGTCTTTTTGAGGTTGCAACCATACAAACAATCATCACTCAAAGCCAGTGGAGTAGAAAAACTTAAGCCCTGATTCTATGGACCATATAAAATATTGAGAAAGATAGAAGTGGTCTACGAGTTGGAACTCCCCATAAATAGTAGAATTCTCAATGTGTTTCACGTATCTCGCCTTAAAAGGGTGTTGGGGCAACATGTCATCCCATGCTCGGAATTGCCACCACTTGATGATGAAGGCAAGCTAATCTTGGAGCCAAAGTTTATCCTTAATATGCGAGAGAAAAGACTAAGAAACAAAACAGTTGAGGATAACCTTGTCAAATGGAAAGGTCTACCTACTAAAGATGCAACATGGGGGGGAGCTGACATATTTGATCATTTGAATCTAAAGTTGCTTGAGGACAAACAAATTTGGGAGGGGAGGGCTGTCATGCCCCCGCGAATTGCAATCCTAAATACAGGTTGAAAAAACCAGATCGCTATTCATGAACCATTCGATCATGTGTGGAAAACTATTAAGAAGCATTAATCGGCTAGATTGAGAGCTTTAAGGAATAAAACGTGGCATTATGATGCAAGTCGTCCCTCACAAACAGCGACAGGAAGAAGAGATAAAAGGAATCGAACTACATGCACAACGAATCTCCTCAAGTGAAGTTGATTAAAGGATAATATTAATATAAATTAATTATCCTTTAATGGATGGTTACGATTGGTTAAGCAATCAAATAAAAAGACATGCCTTTAATGAAGGGACATAACCATTCGCCCCATCATGGGTATAAAAGGTGAAACATTTCAAGGCAAAAGATCATTGATTGAAGAAGAGGAATATTTAGACCAACAATCATCTACAGGGATAAATTAATAAAAAGGATATAGAGGTCTGCACCCTCTAAATTGGAAATAATTGATAAATCGGCATGTGCACAATTGTCTGATTTCTTGAATTGGTGGTATGAAATCTGATTTGCAATAATGTAGTTGTAGCACAATTTAATATAAGTGATTGTGATTGTTTGATTAGATGTTCAAGGTACTAATGATGCATTGCTGTTATGACTACTTCCTTATATCATTAAATATGATTAATATTTGTTGTCATATGTCTTGAATGTTTTAGCCATGATAGAGGAGACTGAGATTACAAGAGGGGAACGGTGATGGGGCACTCTTCTAGGTACGCCACCTCTAAATGGGGGACCAAGTAGTCTTGAGATGGGAACCAAGTAGTCTCGAGAAGGGGGACCAAGTAGTCCTAAGATGGGGACCAGGTAGTCTCGAGGAGGCCAAGGGGGTACCAAGGGTACTGCGCTTTGGGCTTAGGAGAGATGGGCATTTTAGGGCACTCGATGTAATCTCACCCCTCCACGGTGAATCAACACAAGAGGTCAAATCATAGAGAGAGGGAAATGGTTGGCAAGATGTGGGGATAACGGAAAGGGGACACCTCACTAGGTAGACCACCTCATATGGATGGCATGGGCCACATGAGGCCAAGAGGGATGGCATATCCGTTCTTGGGCCTAGGGTAGAGGATCCTAGGCACCCCATCAAGTCACGTTCTCCCATGCTCTCCTATTGTCGAGCCCTCCAAGGATATTAAAATGCTTTGTGATTGAATTAATAATTTGGCCATGAGTTTACTAAATATTTAGTTATGATAATCTGCTAATTAGTATTATTATGGTAAATTGTAACATGCCCATTGTTCTACCCAGTAATTTTACCAAGTTTTACCCACAAGTGAATAGTTTATGCATCAATCCTAGTGAGCAATAAATTTTTTCTTTTCTTTTCCATAATATATGCACCATTTGAAACATAACCTATCCAAACCTTTCTGTTTCATAATCAACGAATCATTCCAATAATATAAGTATGATTTAACTTTACATAAATATATTCAATATAACATTTCGCATTTACAATTTCCATATAGATGGATACATGATTACATACTTTGCTTCAACATGCTTATAAATACTAGAAATACAAACTACTATAGATGTCCCAACATTGGTGTGTGCATTCTAGATGTCCCTTTTCCTTGGTGCATACCTTCTAGTTGTCCCCAATATTGGCGCATACATCTTCAATTCTTGAATCAGAAATACCAATGGTCTAGAATGTCCTCCTTCCAAATCTTGGCTGCCAACTGCATGAGGAGAAGCATCACTCAAGCGCTTTTCCGCCAACCATGGACTTACTGCGGTCCCTTGCACATCTACCAAATGTGGTAAGATGGCCCTCCTTTCGATGAAGAGAATGGTTTGATAACCTCATCCTTCAAATAGCCTTTCTTGAGCATAGTGATGTGTCCTACTGTAATGCCCCCTTTCTAGCAAGCATCGGAGTCTGGAGGTTTAGCCTATCATTTGGTCCTTGTAGGCTAATAATGGTGATTAGAGGGCCCATTTTTGGAGATATCTGGTTCTTTAGTTGGCAGTTTGCAGTGTTTGTCATCTCCAGATCCTTGGCATATTCAGAGGCTATGTTATTCATGGGTTTCTGGCTTCATTTATATACACTTACTATTTATAGTAAGTTAGTCGGTTGTTAGAGGCCAACCTTACTATTTTTAGTAAGGCACCCTGGTGAGCAGAGGAATCAGTGGGCTTTCTTCAGGGGTTGGCGGAATCAATAAATGATAATTATTAATGGAGTTATGGTAATTAATTATTATTAAAGTTATACTTTAATGATAATTAATTATTTAAGTGCCCATCATTAAATGTCTTATTGAATTTATTATAAAGGGCTTATTTAATGTTATAAAGTCAAGTTATAAATGTGCTAGATATGGGCACCCACTTGAGGAATATTATAAAGTGACAAAAGCAAACAAGTTATATTATTTTTAATGATTAAATGCCTCATGGGAAATCGTGCCATTTAGGAGAGGATATAAAAGGCTTCAAAAAAACATTTTCAGGGAATTCTTGATCATTCTTTCAGTACTTGGCTTTGTTGCTTTGGCATTTGGAGGTGAAACCAAGGGTTTTGCTGCAAATCAGTCTTGGAGAACATGGTATCTCTTGGAATGTGCATCCCATAGGTGTGAGAGATCACCCAAAGGTTGGATTTATAGGTGGCTATACATCAGAAGTCACATTGAGCCTATTTGGAGTGTTTATCATCAAAAGATTCAAGGGTTTGTGGAGTAGATTTTCAGTTTGTTGAAGACACAAACATTGGAGCTCTTTATTTGCTGATAGCATTAACTTTTACAACCACGTGGGCCTCTAGAGGCCGTACCATCATTATATGCTGGGCCGTACTGTTGTTAACAGCTGGGGCGTGTGGATTAGTGACCAAAACGCCTAAGGATTTGGGCCACATTCATCATCAATAGGGGCGTCTTGATTATTGTTTCCAATCAGCACGGGTTTTGAGGTGGAGAAAGCATCTTTTGTGATAGGCGTTGGAATTAATGAGGGTTGCTGATGTTGATTATTTTATATCAGATTTCCAGAATCTTACTTCAGCTTTACGGGTATGATGTCTACTGATTTCCCAAGCATTGTATGAAGAACTGAATTTAATACATTGTAATTGCAAGCTATAATAAATTGGATTGGAATCATTCTAGCATTTACCTTCATCTTGCATTTGTATGTATTTCTTTGCATTACCTGGCAATATATCATCAAATCACAAAAAACACAAATCGGAAATGCAGAAATTTGTTAGTAGATATCTCACCTAAACCATTAGCATCATAAATCATTTGCATCATCAAAGCATTCACATTGCGATGCATATTTACTCATCGCATTTCCTATCAGTATAGAACATAATCATACCTTCAAAAGTAATAACATCGTAATGCACATTCAGCATTTCATTCACCTATTGAGCATAATAAAGTTCTGATTCACATTTATCATCATATTTACTCACAAGGTAAAAGTAACTCGGTAACTAAGAGACTGGGTGTAACATAAACGGTTATAATCTGCTAATTAGTGTGATTGTGGTAAATGGTTTCTAATCTGTGTGCATGGCTTCAATCAGGTGAAAGATATTCCCGAACCCATTTGTTTATTTAAATTAAAGAGTTAGGGCAAATTTAGGGCATTCCCAAGTAGGGGACATTACAATATATCCTCTCATGGGTTGTAAAACTTCCAAAAACACCAATATTTTTTCCTTCAACAAAGTAGCTCACTCTTGAGCTTAGAACCATACACTCCTTGCCTTTCACGTTGCTTATCTAGCTCCTAAATATGTCAAGTTAGTCAATCCACATGGGAAGCTCTCAACAGGGTAACAAACATAGACAAAACACAAAGATAGACTCTTCCATACTTGCAACAACACACACTCTTAACAAATCTGAACATCGAAGTCTTCAATATTCCATTTCCTATTTTAGCATCTCCTTTTAAACACAAGGAAGAGAAAGAGAGAATAATCTTTTCAATATTTTCAACACTCACATAGCATTTAAAAGATACCAATTTTATTCATGAACAAAAAAATATATAATAAGAACTATCATACAAGCAAAGAGACTGTAATAACCAACCCCAAATATATATTTTTCTGATTTATCCCAACTGCTGTGTGAAAGTTTCTGATTTGGTTTGTTTGTTTTTTCTCAAGTGACATTCATAAGATAAACATGCTAACATTTTATAACAGAATGCAAAGATAATAACACCAAACACTAGCAAGAAAGATAGTATCAGCCTTCCAAAAACTCAGAATTTATTATCCATCAATAATCAGATTTTACAATCTTTTATATCAGAAATTAAGAAGTCTTTCAGACCTGGTTCAATGATGCTAACAGCAAACTTAAAACTCCACAGAGGCCATGAACAGCACCTAGAATATGTCCTTTTATCACCTTGTTTACCATCGACCAAACACACTGAAAGCAGGCTTGAATGGCAATCAGATACAGTCATAACCAGCAAGTAGGAAACTGACATTCTTCACCAGCAAAGCTGTCCCTCCTTGAGAAGTTCGATCTTCTCTATAAAATCCAAACCACACTCAAAAATTGCATTCTAGGACTCTTTGAAATTGCCATGAAGTTAGTCATCCATTGGCACAATACCCATCTTGAAATATCATTCCATTTCTGAGCTATGAGCAAAAAGTTGTGTTCAGGTCCAGAAATTGAGTGCTCAGAAAAAGATTAGAAACACACCAAAATCAACACCAAACCACACTGAACTGAAAAATAGCAAATCCACACCAAAACCCAACTGAAATCTCCTCAAAGAAACTGAAAAATCTTCCTTCTTTTTGCCCAGATGTGATTCCTGATTGAAACCGCCTATCACCAGCTTGAGCAGGTCTTTCACTGCCAAAACCAACCTTAGATTTTGAGGGTTTTCGTCCTCAAATTTGTTTCTTAGATCTTCTGGTACAATACCAACAACATCTCTGTAAGCAACCAACTCCAACATAAGCAAATGAGGTTCAAAAAGAACTTTTAAAAGCTTCCTCCAAAATTAGGGTGATCCAACCTCTACCCTAAAATCCAACACACTTTAGCATTTGCTCTTTTTTTATTATAAATTTGATTTTCACTTTTATTTTTCACCTCAACCTTAGCTTGGGCGTCCAAGTTTTAAGCAGCAATCTAAATCACTTTTGATGCTTTAAAAACAACTTAAAGTGATTACATTAGGCGTCCTTGGTCTTTTTCATGTCCCCTTTTGACCCTCAACATTAAAATATAAAGTTACTTAATTAAAGTCCACTTTTCGAAGCATAAATCAAATATTTAAATGATTTAACCTTAGTAACTTTATACCAACCGAAATAGTGCTGCTGACAAGCCTGACCTGGTCCAGTCACCCGAAGTAGACTTACTATTTTTAGTAAGTACTAAAAATAGCAAGTGACATCCCAAATGCTCAAACTGGAGAAATACTAATATGCGCCGAAAATACTGATATGTGCTGGAAATACTGAAAAACCCCCATAGAAAAAACTGACACAAGGCATTAAGCTCAACGGCAGGCTTCCACTCATTGCCCGAACAGGAAACCCAACACGGCTCTGCTTGTCAGATCAATTACTAACTATAGCACTTACTAAAAATAGAAAGTGTGCCAAAACCAGACTAATCCGAAAGAGGACATCGAAAATGGGGACATTACAGAGACCTACCTCAAAACAAGAAGTTCATTATTGAAAGGGAGGATTCTTCCTTGTAAAATCCACTTCAAGCTCAACAGCACTAAGTTCTTTTTCTCTTTTCATTTCCTTCAACATTGCTCTCCAATGCCAAAATTGAGTGGAATAATGAATTCCAAAGCATGCCTAGTGCTAAATAAGGCTAAGCCTTGTCACTACGTCTTCACCAATAGGAAGATGACATGTCTCTTCCCAAACTCAAGGAAAGCCTTAGGGATAATAAGCCAATTGAAGGATTTGAAAGCTTGTAGAATCATAAATGAACCTTAGAAGAGATTTCAAAGCACTACAAATCATGTTGAATACTATTACATAATAAATATTTCTTGCAAATATTTATTCACTCTTACAAGCATTTAATGTATCTTTCAAAGCCATGTGAAGACCACATGGGTCCTTCATTAATACATAAATATTTACAAGCCACCTCATATAAGGATGAGATTTCCACCTAGGGTCTACTAGAAGCTCTCAAAAACTTCCAACCCTTTCCAACACATAAATAAACTATAAATTCACAATATAAATAAATAAAACAAGTCTAATTCATAATTTAACTTAAATTTAAATTATAACATGCACACTTAAAAATCAACCTTTTCCAAAGAACATGGAACATAGTACAACCTCAAGTACTAAGGCTAGAATAACATAGAGGATAATTCAACATATTAGGTAAAAACAGTCATGGTCTCATTATCCCATAGAGTGAGTGAGGTGGTGGGTAATAGATGTACGGCTCTCTTAGTGCCTCATGTTGGTTTATTCAATTATTCTTGTATCTTATACGCTAAATGCAAGCATTAACTCTCATTGCAGAAAGATAGTTAAAGCACAAATAAGATTAAGCCAAAGAGTCTAGAATCACACACAATAATGCGTGGAATATATCCATTTGAATCATATCATAGAATGGATTCTCAAATCCGTATAACAATTAAGACATAAATGCAAGCCATGTATAGATTCAATGGTCATTGAGAACATCATAAGATACGTAAATCATGATAACCATAAGAATAGGACTTGCCAACCTCAAATCCAGTATACTCAAATACATCAATAAACTAGATAACAAATAATATTGAAACATGATCTCTTATCATATAAACAAACATCTCAATATGTCATAATGGAATCACTAACATATTTTCATCTCAAATCATAATATAAAGAGTCAATATTCATATAACTTTAACAGATAGAGTAGCACTAGAGATGAAGATTCACTGTTGAAACTTGGCGATTTTGAGCTTTTCTGCACTTCAACAGAAGAGGAGGCCAATTTTATAAGGGGTGGAGATCTTGTATTTTCTTGGAAATGATCTTAAACCTCCTCGTTTTGGAAACTTTGGGTTTCTGTAACTGTCAGTTTCTTGTGCTGCCCTTCTGAACTGCTTGAAACTAATATATGTGCTTGTGGAGGAGCCATTGATGGGATCTTGGTTGTTATTGCCTATCAGAAAATAGGGGTAGCTTGCTCTTTTTTTCTCGGCAATTTAGTTGCAGAAACCCCAACATCTTTTCTTGGCTTACTTTTGGCAAACTTTTGCTTCACCCATGTTGCAGACCTTTGTATTACAAACTTAGTCCTTTCTTTCAGTGAGACAATGATTGTATTAGACCAATTAATAAAAGGGAGGGACAATGTTGCTATATGCGTTTTCTTGTAAGACGGACATCTAACTTTGTCTTCATCCTCTAACTCCTCAGGAACTCAGAGCTTTAAATTCTTTCAACTGACCTAAAGTCATCTTAGAGTAATCTTTCTCCCTTTCTTCTAAGTCATTAGCACAATTAGCCCAAAATTCCTCAAAACGACGGACATGTACAGGTTTCTTGTCAAATCTCTCCTATGCTATTCCTCTTGATTCAAAAGAATTTCTAGCCTAAAAAAATTTGAAATTATAAGTAGTAACTCTTTATCTACATTTTTGGCATCATTAGAAATTTAGAAGACTTATAGGTATAGTGTTGGATTTTGATTGGGAATTTTATTCCTGCCCAATGACGTGGTTGAGGAGCCATTTGAACCACTGCTAACTGTTGACACAATCCTGGCAAAATTACCCTATCACTTGGGTTGGATATTTTGGCAACATTTTAGGCTTTTGATTGAACCTAGATACTTTGATGAAGGTGAAGGTTGGAAACTGTATAAAGCATTGTCCCCATTCTTGAATGACTGTTTTCTTGAAATATTTGCTCCTCATAGGCACCTCCCATTGCTTTTGTTAAATGCACAACAAAGTGTTGCTGACCTTTTTATAATGGACCAAGAAGTTTGTATACTAGAGCTGAGGCAAGAGATTATACATTAAATTAGATGGACCATATTCCCCTTGCTTTTATAGACTCACAAAAAATTCTTACCCTTGCCAAGCTGTACATTAGATACAACATCATGTAGAATTCATGTGTTTTTTTTACTCACACATTTGTTTATGGATGTTGTTGCTTATCAAAGGTGCCCAGTCTATCTTGCATTTTGCGGTGCTTATCAAGTTTATGATAAAACATCCATGGGTGGAATGTTGTAGCCTTTGGCTGCCTATTTGCCCTATAAAGGAGCATGATCATACTGCCAAGTGCCAAGTATATCTTGAATGTCATCTCACTTGAGTGACTTAGGGAGTCTTCTAATAGGCTTCTTTGCTGTAAGCTAATTGCTAGCAATCTGTTTTTGGGAAGATTCTACATTGTCATCCTATTGTGCCTAGCATTCCCCAAGGTCAATTGAACTACAGTATCAAATGCAGTACGCCCAAGGAGTTTATCTAATGCCTCTGCATTCAACCTAGATAGTAGCTGACTATCAAATCCCCTAATCTCCTTACTTTCATAATTGAAGAACCTGGCATAGGGTACTACTAATTCTGGGTCTTGTACAGACCGAAGGAAGGGGTGGCTTGTAAGAGCCTAGATGAACAAAAGCTCTTGCAAATTATCCCTTTGCATATCCACATGACCAATTTTTGTGTCAGGGCAGTCTGTATGTGGCAAGGAAGGCTTGGTATAGGAACTTCATGTCTATTTTGGTAGGATTTTGTTTAGTTGAAATGAAAGCTAACCTCTGGTCCTACCCAGAAACATTGCGAAAAATACCTTGACAAGTTTTTGCTTAATGACATCCCTTAGGGTTTTCTTCTTTTATGAAAAAGGTTAGATTGGAAATCAATCTACTTGATATTATGAGAGCAACAAAATTTAGGATCCAGCCCCTCAAGTGCTTTTGTTCCAAAATACCTCAGATCTGCCCTTTGAAACACCCCTGAGAGTGTGCACCTTTACCCTACCTACTCAAACCTCATCCTTGTGAAGATTCTTGCTCTAGCATGTGAAAAATCCCTTATTGTAGTTGTGAATCTAAGAAAGAAAAGCAATAATTCCAAGTGGTGCATCTTGCTTGTGGGAGCATTGTTGAAATGAAGTTATGAAGGGTTTAAAAAGTGCATTGGAGGGCTTGGTGTGTTTCGTCACTTTGGCCTCACCTTCATGTTTTTTATTTTCAATTTTTTAATTTCTCAGTGGGAAAAGTGACAAAAGTGTCAGTTTGGGGTGCTTGCACACTTGGTGCGCCTAACATGCCTAATTTTATCTTCTCCTTTCCTTTTTTCGTCTTTTGATGGCAAAAATGCATTTAGTGCACACTTGTGCCTTTTTGGCAAATAGTCTTTTTGAGCAACAGGGTGCAAAAACATGCTTTGACATGCTTTCACGTGTTCTTTTTTCTCTTCATTTTATTTTTTGCTTAAAAAAGCAAAAGTGCGGTTGGTGCATGCTTTTGCTCATGTACTTTTTGCTCTTATTCTTTTCATCTTCACTCAAAAGTGCAAGAGTCTCAAAATTTTTCCAACACATTACCTTTTTTTTCTTTTTGAGTGTGGCAAAAGTGCATTTAGTGCACTTTTCCTCATTTGAGTGAGGTGCGCCTATAGTGCTTTTTAACCAGGAATATGCTTTTTTTTTGATTTTTTTGATTTTGAAACTCTTACATGCTCAATCTGACTCTAGTGACATTTTTATATTCCTGAGACATTACCATAATACAATCATGTAAAAAGACACAAAATTACATATATATGAATTGCTATGTGGACAAGTTGGAACAAACAACTATGTTGAAAATGATAAATGAGAATAAGTTTGTTAGAGGTACAACAAGCACTATTTGTCCTCATGATCGTCTCCCCATCTGTCCTCTTGCAATGTGGAGACCCCAATCATTGGAAGAAGGTTGTGTCATTGCAATGCTTTGCAATGTGATGAAGTTTGTGGCATATAGTGTGACCCCCAATTGCACAAGTTCATTTCCTTTGGTTTGCCTTCTCATCAAGCTCAGCACCCAACCATAGTTGTAGATAAATTTTCTGATGTTTATTGTATCTTCAATTGACGCTTTTGATGTATTGAATTTTCCAATGTCCTCAAACATTAGATCAAGACAATGGGCAGCACAAGGGCTCCAAATATAGTGGGATGCCTCTCTGGAAGAAGTCTCCCAGTGGCTACATATAAGGCTGCATTGTCAGTGACAATGTGAATGACATTCTCCACGTCCCACCTCCTCTTAACAACTTGCATTGTCTCTACAGTCTTGACTTCATGTAAGACATCAACAGACTTCAAGCATACCAAAATGCTGCTAGGAAATTAATGTCTTAAACCTGGCATGTGCAATGGTCAATGCATTCCAACATGGGTTTCTTGTCACATTGAACGATATGTTATTATATTACCAAAAATTTGGAGCGAGCATCCTTCCTCATGATGTTTCTCTTTGTTCCAAGCAGTACCATCAAATGAAGGTTGCCCTTGGAACTTTGGGAGGAATGAAGAAGCTCAGGGAATTGATACGACATAAATTATCTGCAGTATGAGTGGAGGAATGCCGAATTCCCAAGCCAATAAAAGAGTCTCCATTTGAATCACGGGTGGAATTAATTATGGATGCAATGGCTTCCCTTTTCCTCTTCCTTTCAATTTTCTTCTCCTTATAGATGGAGACTAGGGAATTCATTTTTTGTGTCCCTTCCTCGTCTGCTTGGTCACACTACTTGACATCTTTGCCAGTGATTCAAGCAAGGTGGTATTTAAGGCAATTGATATCTCCATTCATATTAAACCTGCAATAATTGCAAGTCATTGCACTCTTGATCACACCCAAGTGCTATGCTTCCGTGAGAGGTTGTTGCCACCTTGCACGATGCCTTGAACATCATAGAGAATTCAAACATTGAAAAAGAAAAACAAGATTAGCAGTAGGGTTTTGAAATAGGAAAGAAAAAATGTCACAAAAAAGAAAAATAAAGGAAATACCTATCAAATTGCACTCCAGCTATTGATATTGGCTTGACAATCACTTCTCTCTGCTGAGATTCAAATGTTTGTAGGCAAAAATGACAAAAGGACAGATTTTGAGGGTTTTAAGTGTTGTAGGCTTTTTGGTCTGCCAGCTGAGGTTGAATGCCAGACTGAGATTTCATAGAGGGCTCCTTAAGTACTTCATGAGTTATTGATGAGTTTTGAAGGGTGACTCGGCTTGTGAGCTGTTGTCAAGTTACTCACCTGTTTAGCAAACTCCTGAGAATCCATGAGTCTGGCATATACTCACCCAGTTTTAGAACTATGAATGGAACTTCCTCTTTTGCTTGTTGAAATCACACCATAAAATACATTTCTTGCTTTCAATGCTGATATATTCCTCTTGATACTTTCTGCCACAGGCCAGTTTATTGTTGTTGGTAGTGAAGAGCAGTTTAGTCTTTCTTATTTTATCCTTGCCCTGGAAGAAGGAATATCTTGTTTTATGAACAATTACAAAGCAGTGATTTTTGAAGATTGAATGCCTGCTTTATTTACAAAGATCATATATTGCCTTTATTGAGTAATTCTTGCTTTTCTCTTTGAGGATGTTGTTTTGGTGACTTTTTTTACCATGTTTTCCTTGGAGATGTTATTGGTCTTCTGGCTGTCTCAAGATAGATCCAGGTAGGTTGTGTTTGTAGGTTGGAACCTTTCACATTTCCCCATCTTAGCAACTGCTTTTCATCTGAGTATGCACGGGAGAATGTTTTTTTTACATAATGAACATTGTACTAACTTAAAATTTATATACACGCAACTTTTACATTTATCTAAATTTTGTTTTCTTTCACAGTATGAATTCAGATTTTGTAACATCTGGAAGATATCTGCTCTAAACTTTTAAATATAATCATATTAAAAGTTGCCTGTACTCGTTACATGTATGGATGCTGGTCCGTGATATCAGAAAATGCCAACAATTCAGGTAAAACAGAAGTTCAATATTTTGTTTGATGTTCTTTAGCACGAGATTATGCATTTTTTCTAAACTTCTATCATGGTTGTTTCCAGTCCATTTGCTGCTGTAATTATGTTAGCTGGAGTTATCAAAATATTAAAAAAATTGAATAGAATTTGGCAGGAATGCACAACATTTAAAAGGGAAT
>VDFB02381152.1:0-68757 GCA_007258455.2 Sequoia sempervirens | reverse complement strand
CTTAGTGGAACTTATCTTGAAAATATTATAAAATTTAACATGACACAACCTCCTATGCCATAACCAACTTTCATCAACTTGAGCAATCAAACAACTTTTACTACCAGCACTCAAGTGAAAGATATTACCCTCTTTTTTTGTACCTAATGCAATTTCATTTCCAGAACTCAATATTTTGCAGTTTCCATCCTTGAAATGAAGATTGTATCCATTATCAACCATTTGACCAACACTCAAAATATTATGCTTCAATCCTTCCACATATAGAACATCATCAATATTATGTTGACCATCAAGAGAAATGCAACGTCTTCCATAGATCACACCAACTTTATTATCACCATATCTCACAACACCACCATCATACGTTTCCAAGCTTACAAACTTACTTTTGTCTTCTGTCATATGATGTGAACATCCACTGTCAATCACCCATTCATCCTTCTCAACTCGAGCAGCCAGGGCTTTCTCCACATTTATACAACTAGTAGATTCGGTAGATACAAGATTATTTTCCTTGATAGCAATAAATACCCATTCATCATCACTTCTATTTCCCTTATCAGATTCATCATTTTTCACGCCTTCATCACTAGAATAGTAACACTTCTTTTGAAATATAGGCTTTTTATGTCTTGGTTTAGCAGCTCTTTCTAGACACCTTGATGTAAAATGACCTATCTTATTACAAGAAAAACATTTAAGAGGTAATTTTCCTTCATACTTACCTTTTCCTCTAGATACTCTTTTGAAAATAAGTGCTTCCATCTCTTCTATCTCTCTTTCTTCTTCTTCAATCTCTCTGATTTCATCCTCATACTTGAATATCTTTCTAGATGAAATTTTACCTAGATCATATCTGTGTCTATGTCTTCTGGAGGTAGTAGCCTTAAATGCATATTCAACCTTAGGAAGGGTATCACCAAATTCACTCAACTCAAAAGCATTCAACTTACCAACCAATGTATCTTTGGCTATATTTGTTACGGTTCATAGCTCTTCAATGGCACTAGCTTTTACTTTGTAAGAATCAAGTAGGGATCTAAGCACTTTAGAAACAATCTTAGATTCATCTATCTTTCCACCAGCACATCTAATACCACACACAAGTTCATTCACTCTTTACATGAAAGTATTAATGTTCTCATAATCACCCATTCTCAATCTTTCATATTTCCATTTCAAACTTTACAACTTAGCAATCTTCACATTAGCATCATCTTCATACAAGGTTTCCAAATTTTTCTAGATCTCATGAGACGTCTTCATATCCATAACATTTGTCATCTCAGAATTAGTCAAACCACTCAACAAGGCTTCCTTAGCCTAGATATTATACTAAGCATATGTACTATTTGGTGGAATAACGTACCTATTACTTGTAATGCTCTAGTAGGGTTCACCAATGCATCTCCAATGGCACTCTATTTGAGTCTTCCACAAAGAATAATTTGTTCCATCAAATCTTAGACTATCCTTCTTGTAACTTCCCATCCCAGATCACCTTAAGGTGTTAATTTTTTTCCAAGGAACCTACTTTGATACCAATTGTTGGTAATATAAGGGAAGACAACTGAGAGGGGGGGTGAATCAGTTGTCACAAAAATTCAAAAATTATCCAACTTATTAACCTTATTCTTAGATCTGATTATTAACCATGAAAATATAAATCATCAACACATTAGAAAACACACATAACACCAATATTTTTTACGTGGAAACCCTATTAGGGGAAAAACCACAGTGGAAGTCAGTCCACAAGATTATACTCTGTTAAAAGTATAACAAAAATAAAATATAGGGAATGAAAATGCATTTAGGAACACTACCTAGAGCTCACTAGTCAATTACAAACACTTTCTTACAAAGAGATTCAAATTATAGCCATCCAAGTTTTGAACTGAGAAAATAGCATCTGCTAATGCCTGATTACAGTTCTAATTGAACACATGAACACTTCTCCACTCTTCTTCACTCTTCTTCACACTCTGCTCTACCTTTGAATGATTTATAAAATTATTCATGCACACACACATTTGACACCCCTTTCCACACTTAAATTCAAATAAAAAATCACTCTTATATATCCAAAACATGAAATTTCATCACTACAAGTCGGCCACAAAGAAATAAGAAAATCAATGTAAATTGTTATCCCAAAACATTAAAGATTATCAATACAAATCAACCAAGATCAGCCACAACTTAGTGAGGACCAAAATAAACATCTCCAACATGAAAATACTTTAATTAATTTATCCTCGAAGATCCACAACACGCTACAAACACTATGTCAGCCAAGGACAAGAAAAACATGAACACACAAGAGAAAATCGCCAACCATGAGCACAATGATCAATGTGTACATGCAAAAAAGATAGAGCATGATCTAGAAACATCCAAAAGAATCATGAATTACAAGAGAAGCATCCAAAACAACTGAACTAATTGAAATAGCATAATCTCTAATCAGGAACACCAACTGAAGAAACAAAAAATTATTACAATGAAAATCTTCATAACTCAATCAAATCTTCATGAAAATATTTGAAACTCAACATGGATAAACTAGATACACTTAGAAAAAAACCATTTAGTCCACAACCTTTGATCAACAACCTACAAAAATAACCACCATACTAAACTTCACTTTACCACTAACAACCTGCAACTCATTTATTACAATTTTCTCAATATCCTTGACATATACAACTTCAAATAAATTTATGCTAATAGTGTTGACATTAATGATAACCACATATCAACAACACAACCACAACATCTAAAAAAATTAGGAAGTGTGGATGGATCAATCTATTTGGAAGAATAAGATATGAAAGCTTCTTGGTTTATTGGCACTTGATGCTCTGAAATACCCCTTAGATTGGTACAATATTGGAAAGGATTGGCGTCCCCATGTATGGTGATTTTGGTGCCATCAAAGGGAAACTTCAAGCATTGGTGGTAAGTGGATGGAATAGATTTAGGGCATGGATCCAAAGTTGACCAAGCAAGATGTTATATGGTAGCTCAAGATCCAGGACTTGACATGTTGTATCTATAGTGACTAGCCTAACTCAGATAGGAAGTGTGATAATACCTCGAGAGGAGCATTCCTCATCATCATGCACTTTTATAACAATGCTCTTGGTAGCATCTACACAAGAATCATAAAATCCTAGAGCTTTAACCAATTTTAGGAAGCATATGTTCAATCTTGCTCCACCATCTACTAAAACTCGTCTAACCTTATGTTTATGGATAAAGACTTCAATATGCAATGCATCATTATGAGAGGATTTTGGTGACAAATATTCTTGGTCTGAAAATGTAATGTGATGGGGAGTGGTTAGGTATCCTACCATGGCTTCAAATTGGTTGACATCAATGTCATGAGGGATGAAAGACTCCTGTAAATTTTTTTCAAGTATGGCCTTGTGTGCAGGAGAGATGCATAACAACTCAAGTATATAGATTTGAACATGTGTTTTTCCTAATTGGTCAATGAGATTGAACTATCCCTTAGGTTGTGACTATTTGGTGAATGGACTAGGTATCATGATCTTTGACTATCTAGGGGAGGAGGACCAACTATAGTGAATTTTCCACCATGAGTAGTCACATTACATTCAAGTGCCTTCTTGATGGTAATTATATTGACATATTCATTGATGACTTAGAGGTGATTAATAATTTGTCCACCAGAATAGTTGAAGGTGGTGTGGGTGTAATTGGCATGGTTATTATTAGTCTTTAGACCTAATGTTGAGGGATTATTTGAACTGTGGTTCTGCAATGGGTTTTTATGAATTGTATGGTTTGTGTTTGAAGCAAATTACTGACCACCTAACTCAATGGTGTGATTTTCAATGAGCTCCTGTACAATATTTCTAAATTGTCAACAAGAGGAGGTATTATTCCATTTGACATGGTAGTAATCACATAATGCATTGTTGTCCCACCAAGATGGCTTGAATTTTCCTGGGTCATATGGCTTAGGGTCTTGTAATGTGATGCCACCATTTTGGAGGAGCTTCTTAAGGAATTCTTCGATTGGTTCACCCAAAGTAATGTATGTATGTCTCTTTGGAAATTTCTTGGTTTTATGTGGCTGTCCTTGAATTTGATTGTTTTGATTGTTTTGATTATTTTGATTATTTTGGATGGAATTTGTAGCTGGTGTCAGTGTGATTAATGGTGCATTTTATCATTGAGCTCCTTTGAGAGTGAGTACAAGACCCACTGTGTTTACTACCTTAGAGTCAATAATTCCATCATTGGTGATGTGTTTATTCTTGACCCAATATTTATTTTTGTCCATGGTTGGGTTTGTGTTCATGTTCTTGTTGCCATATTTGAGTTCTCCTTTAGCAAGAAGGGCCTTTTTGAGTTTGACTCCTTTTTCGACTAAGTCTACGAAAGTAGTGTAACAATGAACTTGCAAATTACATTTCAATGGGCCTAGGAGGTTTTGGACGAACATGTCAACCTTTTATTTTTTGGTATCCCAATATGGAAATGACTTGCTAAATGTCTCCATCTTTGGAAGAATGGGATAAAGGTTTCACCAGTTTCTTCTTGAGTAAGTGTGCATAATTTGGTAATGGAGATGTCTGTGTCAATGGTATAGGCATAATTTCACACAAATCTATCTGCAAGTTCCTCCCATGACTTTATTCCCTTAGTCAAGGTGGAAAATCATTCAAGTGTGAGACCTACAAGACTCCTTGGGAAGAGTATCATCAAATAAGTATGTTCATAGGTGATGTGCATGCAATTGGTTGCAAATTCTCAAATGTGTTCAAGGGGATTTTTCTTGCCTTTGTACTTAGTGAAGTTTGGCACCACATATCCAGGAGGGAATTGTGGCATGTGTAGACTCGTGTCGAATGGGTATGGACATAGGTCATATAATGTGTCAGTATTTTCTGTTGCATTTTCATGTTCTACATTTTTTTTTTCAAGGTTGCAATCTGGGTTGTGAGTGCATCAATTATGGGGTTGTATAGCATCACACATGCTCATGATAGGTATTCCACGAGTCTCCATTTGTTATGAAGATGTGCTTTGATTTGGTGTGTATTGTTGTTGTGAAATGTATGAAATGTTTTGGTTTGATAGTTGTTGGTATTTTGTGTTTTGATTAGGTATGTGTTGATGGGTATGAATATGTGATGCATATGTGGGAATGTTCCCTCTAGTAGTATTAGTCGATATTTGTAGAATGTGTTGACCTTGGGTGTTTTGGTGTCCAAATGAAGTAATGTGTTGTCTAATCTAGTTTCCTTGTCCAAATTGGTATATATGTCCATGGGGAATGTTGGTGTTTTTCCTTTGGGGTATGTTAGTGTTGGGATTGAGTTGTGATGAAGTGTTAACATTAGGTTGGGGTCCTAGAATGGAAATTTGTTGTTTATTTCTCCCAAAGGGGTTGAATGAATTTGTTCCCATGGAATTATTTGAAGACCCAATTAAAGGATTTGATGATGTTGTTCCCATGGAACTAGATTAAGCTCCAAATAAGAGGTTTGAAGAACTCCCCCCCATTGTTGAGGACCCAAAGGTAGATCCAATTGATTGTGAGGTCGTTGTTAACATTTGAGTCATTGATTGTGACATGGCTTGTGACATGGTTGATGCTTCTTCAATGGATGTTGCATTGATTGTGTTGGAATTATTTTGATTGGATGTGCTATTAGAGATAGCATTAATGGTGTTTTTGGTACTTTATGTGGTGGCACCAATGGTATTGTTTGGTCATTTTTGGGCGACTGCAAGCAGTAGTATTGTTTATGTTAGGAAGATTAATCTTTACTCGTAAAGGTTATTCTTGAATTGTAATGCTATTAACTTGTGGTGGAATATTCCAAAGGAACTCCTACAAGCCTCTTTGTCTTGTCATCCACATGTGAGATGGTTTATTTTTAATTCCTTTATTATGAATATTGTATCCACTTCCCAGAGGTGACACTTTGCACACACATAGATGAATGGTGGAATTCATTGAGTTGGGAGTTACATTCTAACTCCTTATTCTCACCTCTACTTATTGAGGTGCCTCTCCTCTCATTCTTCAAGACTCATGCAAGCAAGCTAAGGCTGAAGCTCTCTCTCTTTGTATTATTCTTTAGGCATTTTGCCTCCATTCATAATATTGGGGTTTTTTCTTGTTTTTCCCCTTAACAAATTCTTGTGTCTCTCTTGCTTTGGTGGTGCTATTTGGCTACTCTAACTTATTTGTATCTCTTTTCTCCTTCAAACAATTGCTCTTTATTAGTACTTTCCATTGCTCTTTTTTTATTTCCTTTCATGGTATCAGAGCTTGGTATTACTAATATTTTGTGAGCTACATTGTTGAAGGTTTACCAGATTTTTAAGCACACCATTGGAGGCACTCAAAGAGAAAAAGAGAAGAGTCAAAAGTCTAATCTTGTTTTTTGTTTGATATATTTTTTTCTAACCATTGTGCAGGATTTCTTATCTAAATATTTCTAAGTTTTTCAAATTTCAAATTTGTGCAATATATTTTGCATGCATGATTTATTTATTTATTTTTGCATAAAAATTTTAAAATCCAATTTTTGCATATTCAATTTTTTTTTTAGGGGCTCTAACTCTAGTTCAGAAATTCTTTTTAGAAAAAAAAGTAATTTTTTTTTGCAAATCTGTAATTAGATCTGTAAAAAATTCATTATAATTTACATGCATGTTTAAATTTATGCAATTTTTAGAAACCCCCTTTATTATATTTAAAAAAATTAGATCTATAATCTTTTTTGCTATATCAGACTAAATCTATAAAAAATTATATTTTTGCATTTGCATGTTCAAATATTCTCTTTAAAAGAAGCTTTAACCCTTGTTCTACTGAAGAAATTATTTCTTTTGAATTTTTTTTAATATTTAATATCCTATTTTAGATATTTATAATATTTTGTTAAAAAACAAATTAAAAAAATCTAATCCTAAATATTAAGGGCTTTAGCCCCTGTTTTTTCTATTTTAAAATTTCTTTAAAAATAAAATAATAAAAATTAAAAAAAACCCTTAATCTTTCGTAGCTGCTCTTGCAACCTCTTTGTTGTCCTCTCTCATAGCTTTTTTTGCAGGTTCTTTCTCGGGTTCTCTGTTTCAACCATTTGCGTTGCTCTCTGTAGATGGCTCCCATCCAACCGCCTCTGCTTGCTCTACCATTCTAAGTCTGGCTCAAATTCTTCTCAAACACATTTCAAATTCACCGCCCGCCCTTTTGCTTTTCCAGGTCATTCTCTTTGAAGATCATTTTCTTTTTATCTTTACAAGAGTGCGGTTTTAATAGAATTTTTTTAAAAAGGCCCGATAAAATTTTTTATTAAATAAGAATAAACCCCCATTTCTTCTTTTTTGCCCAATCTAAAATTTCAAACAAAAATTTTAAATTTTAACTTGTAACTTTTTATCTTTTTAAGTAAAAAGTACCTCAAACAAAAAAATTTAAATTTAACTTTAACCTTTTTTTTTATCTTTTAAGAAAAGCTAGGTCTCAAACAAAAAAGAGTCCTTAAATTTTAACTCAGAATCTTTATCTTTAAGTAAAAGTAACCCTTATCTTTTAAGAAAAAAAAGTAGATTCTTAGAAGTTTTTTAAAATCTCATAAATTCTAAAAAAGCCACGTGATAATCTTTTTTATGCAAAGCTTTTATATTAAGTTTTTACTTTTTTGGTTTATTAAAAAATTTAATTAATCATTAAATTTTATATGTTTTAATTTGTTTGTTATTATTTTTATTCATATTTATTAAATTTTCAAAATTCATTATTTTTTTTAATTTTTGGTTTAAATAAATTATTATTTTTTCAATCACGAAGGATATTTTTTAAATTTTTGTAAACAAATATTTACATAGCTATTATTTTTCTCATAAAGTTGTGATTTTTTAAATTATTTTGTAATCATGTCAACTTTAATTCCTGAGATTAAACTAACTAGTTCTAACTATCATTCTTGGAAAACTCACATTTCTTTCATTTTTTGATTTAAACATCTTTTGGATGTTGCAACGGATCCTAAATCTAAACCAGGTTCGTCTGCATCCAAAGATGAAATCGAAAAATGGAATCTCAAAAATGAAGAAGCCCTTGGCCTCATAGGTATCTCCATGTCACCCAAACTTTATGTTCATATTGGGACATGCACAACTGCCTATGAAGCATGGGACAAACTCAAAACAATTTATGATAGTATAGCCGAATTAAGAAAATTCGCTAAATTCAAGATCAACTTGAAGATTTGAGATATTCTGATTTTAAATCTATGGATGAATTTTTATTGAAATTTGATGCTTTAAATAGTCATTTGGATGGTTTAGGAGTTAAATTAGATAATCTTAGATTAATTCATCTTATTCTAAAAAAGTGTCTTCCTAGATACCTCAACAATTCATTACTAATATTCATGCTCAATTAGCTATTCCTTCTTTAGCTACTCAATTAACTTATGATATTTTTCATGATTTATTAAGACAAGAAGAGGCTAAGTTAATTCAGTTTGGTACTCTTAAGTCTAATGAACATGCTTTCTTATCTAATCATAAGCAAAAATTTAAACCTCATTCTAAACAACAACATTATAATTCCAAACCTCATTATAATAATGGCAATGATCCTAGAAAGTTTACCTCTTCTAAGAAACCACATTGCACTTATTGTAATAAGGATGGTCATTGGAAAAATACTTGTTTTAAGAAGCAAAATGAGAAAAAGCCTATGAAGCAAAATAATCAACAACAAAATAAACCTAATAATAATAAGTTTCAAAATAATGCAAATCAATCTATACATGCTTTTACTTGTAGTTCTAATGTTTCTCAACCTCTTGAATGGGTTATTGATTCAGGTGCATCTCAACATGTTACTTCACATAAAGAAGTTTTTGAGTCTATGCAACCTGATATATCTAATGTTCCTCTTAAACTTGCTAATAATCATACTTGTAAAGTAGAAGCAATTGGAGATGTGAATGTTCCTAATGGTAAATTGCATGATGTTTTATATGTTCCTGAATTAAAGACTAACTTGCTTTAAGTTGCTAAGCTTTGTCAAGATTATAAAGTAGAATTTTACAAAGATATGTGCTATGTTATTGATCCAAAACAAAACAAGGTCATTGCTAATGCTAAATTAGACAATGATCATTTGTTCAAATTTTATGAGTTTTCTCAATCTAGATGCTCTTTAATATCTACCATTGATGTCAATGTTTGGCATGAAAGACTTGGTCATATAAATTCTAACAATATTGCTTTAATGCAAAAGCTTAATATGGTAGATGGATTGCCTAGTATTGTTCCATCTAAAATTGTATGCACAGGATGCATGAGTGGTAAGATGCATAGGGAGTCCTTTCCACATGGTCAATCATGGAGGGCAACTCATAAGTTGCACCTAGTTCATAGTGACCTTTAGGGACCCATGGAGAATAACTCCATCCAAGGATCAAGGTATGCACTTACTTTTGTTGATGATTTTTCTAGAAGAACTTGGATCTATTTTCTTCATAGTAAGGATCAAGTTCTTGATACATTTTCTGAATTTCATAAATTTGTTGAAAGACAATCTCGTTTTAAACTTAAAATTCTTAGAACTGATAATGGAAAAGAATATGTGAACAATGCTTTTAATAGTTATTTGAAAACATTTGGTATTAAGCATGAGCTAACTATTCCCTATACACCTCAACAAAATGGTGTAGCGGAAAGGAAGCATAGAACTATTGTTGAAATGGCTAGATGTATGTTACATGCTAAAAATATGTCTTATAAATTTTGGGCAGAAGCTATGTTTTGTGCTACTTACATTATTAATAGGACTTCTACTAAAGCTTTAAAGGATATAACTCCTGAAGAAGCTTGGTCTGGTAGGAAGCCCAATCTTAAGCATTTAAGGATTTTTGGTTCAATTGCTTATGTTCACAAACCTAAACAAAAGAGGCAAAAATTAGATGCTAAATCTTCTTACCATATTTTTGTTGGTTATGATGAACATTCTAAAGCTTATAGAGTTTATAATCCTCTTACTAACAAAGTTAAAGTTGCTAGAGATGTATGCATTGCTGAAAATGGTATTCATGATTGTTCTAAAGTGCATAATATTGATTCTTCTCAAAATAAAGTTATTGTTGTGGAGGATAATCCCCAAGTTGATACTCCTCTTAACCCTCCTAATGCATCTCTTACTCATAGTGATAGTGATGATGAAAATGTTGAAATTTCTCCTCATGATTCTTCTTCTAGTGATGATACTCCTACATCTAAAAGAATTCCAAAATGGTTTTAAAATTTGTTGCAAGAAAGTGAGGATTATTTAGCTAAAAATCCACCTAAAAGAAGAAAGGAAAATTATTGTAATCATGCTTTGATGTCTAACATTATGAATTCAAATGATCCTCAAACTTATGAACAAGCTAAAGATCAATCTCATTGGCAAAAGGCTATGCAAGAAGAATATGATACTTTAATTGCTAATAATACTTGGGATTTAGTTCCATTACCTCAAGGTAAGAATCTTGTTTCATACAAATGGTTGTATAAAACTAAGGTTAATGCAAATAATGAAGTTAGCAAGTTTAAGGCTAGATTAGTTGCTAGGGGCTTCTCTCAAGTTGAAGGATTAGATTATAATGAAACATTGGCTCCAGTAGCTAAGATGCCAACCATTAAATTAGTTCTTTCTTTAGCTTCTCATATGCATTGGCCTATTCATCAAATGGATGTTAAAAGTGCATTTTTAAATGGTGATTTACATGAAGAAATTTATATGTCTCAACCTTTGGGTTTCATTAAGGAAGGTAATGAAAATCTTGTTTGCAAATTGAAGAAATCAATATATGGTTTAAAGCAATCTCCTAGAGAATGGTATTCAAAGATCAATGCCTTCTTTTTATCTCAAGGTTTCATTAGAAGTAAAAATGATCCAAATTTATATATTAAGCATAGTGAAGATGATATTGTGATTATTATTTTATATGTTGATGATTTAATTATCACTTCTAATTCTAACAATTTGATTAGTGATGTTAAGTCTCAACTCAATCAACAATTTCAAATGACTGATTTAGGCCTATTACATTATTTTTTGGGTATGCAAATTTGGCAAACACCTAAAGGTATTTTTCTTTCTCAACATAAATATGCTCAATATCTCTTAGATAGATTTAAAATGAATGATGCAAAGTGTGTTTCTACTCCTTGTGAATTAGGAACTAAATTAATGGTTGATATGGAAACTCCTTTTGTTGATCCTACTTTATATAGGCAATTAGTAGGAAGTTTAAGTTATCTAACTCTTACTAGACCTGATATTTCTTATAGTGTTGGATTGGTTTCTAGATTTATGTCTAAACCACAACAAACTCATTTTAAAGTTGCAAAAAGAATTTTAAGATATTTTAAAGGCACTCTTAATCTTGGTCTCTTTTATGATGCAAATTATGATTTTTCTTTAAAAGGTTATACTGATTCAGATTTAGAAGGTGATCCCAATAATGGGAGATCCACTTGTGGTTATTGTTTCTTTGTTGGATTAGGTGCAATCTTATGGAATAGTAAGAACAACAATCTACTTCTCTTTGTTCTACAGAAGCTGAATATAAAGGTTGTACAAATGCATCTAAAGAGGCATTATGGTTAAGAAGATTACTTGAAGACTTGGGTCTACCTCAAAAGGATCCTACTCCTTTGTATTGTGATAATCAAAGTGCTATTGCTTTGGAAAAGAATCCAATTTTTCATGCAAGGACCAAGCACATTGCTCTTCAACATCACTTCATTAGAGAGCAAATTGAAGACAAGCAAATTTCTCTTTTGTATTGTAAAAGTGAATATCAAGTTGCAGATATTCTCACCAAAGCTCTTTGTAAAGATAAATTTCTCTTTCATTGTAAAAATCTTGGTTTACAACCCATTGAAGGGTTTGATGTAACCTCCCCAAGTAAAGCTTAAGGGGGGATGTTGGAAGATTAATCTTTACTTGGTAAAGGTTATTCTTTAATTGTAATTATTTATTACCTTGTAGGAATATTCCAAAGGAATCCCTACAAGTCTTTTGTCTTTTTGTCATCTCACACATGTGTGAGGATGGCTTATTTTTTAATTCCTTTATTAAGGAATATTTGTAACCACCTCCTTAAGAGGTGACACTTTACACACACATAGATGAATGGTGGCATTCATTGAGTTGGGAGTTACATTCTAACTCCTCATTCTCACCTCTACTTATTGAGGTGCCTCTCCTCTCATTCTTCAAGATTCAAGCAAACAAGCTAAGGCTGAAGCTCTCTCTCTCTTTGTATTATTCTTTAGGCATTTTGCCTCCATTCATAATATTAGGGTTTTTTCTTGTTTTTTCCCCTTAACAAATTCTTGTGTCTCTCTTGCTTTGGTGGTGCTTGATTTGGCTACTTCAATCTATTTGGTAATCTCTTTCCTTCAAACAATTGCTCTTTATTGAGTACTTTCCATTGCTCTTTCTATTTTACTTTCAAGGTGCTATTGAAAAGGCTATTTTGTCTCATTTTCAATAGGGTGTTGTTGAGAAAAGACTATAGTCACTGTCATTTTTTGTGTTTTGTGGGTTTCTCCATTTCAGTTGTTGTTGAGATGAATATTGTTTGATTTATGCCTTGCATTTTGTGGGTATGGTTGCAACTCAATAAAATAGTTAATGTTATACAGTTTATGTTGATTTATATAGGGTATTGTTGATTTTTATTCTCTATCTTAGGCTATATTGTTAAATTTTTCATAAGGTTCTGTTGAAAAGGATAGATTGTTGTGTTTCAATAAGGTGTTGTTAAGAAATGACTATATTTTTGCATGGGTTTGTTACTATGCATTTTTGTGTTTTGTCAGTTTTACCATCCGGGTCGCTGTTGAAACCAGTATCGTTTGATTTATGGTTTTTGTTTTCTCGTTATGGTTGCAACACAATTTAAAATAGTTAATGTTATACAACTTATGTTGATTGTTGTTCTATAGCTTAGGATATATTGTTTCATTCTCGATAAGGTGTTGTTGAAAAGGTATATTGTGTCACCTTCCGATAAGGTAGTGTTGAGTAAAGACTATAGTTTTGCATGGGTTTGTTTCTGTAATTTCTTTTGTTTTGTGGGTTTTCCCATCTATTTCGATGTTGAAACCAATTATGTTTTGTGGCTATGGTTGCAATGCAATAAAATAGTTAACATTATACAATTGTTGTTGTCTAGATTAGGCTATATTGTCTCATTTTCGATAAGGTGTTGTTGAAAAGGCTATGTTGTCTCAATTTTTGATAAGGTGTTGTTGAGAAGAGACTTTATTGTTTGTTAAAACTAGAATTGTTTCATTTATGGTACACGTGTTTTATGGATTTGGTTTTGCATGGGTTTTCCCATCTAGGTCGCTATTGAAACCAATATTCTTTGATATTGTTTCATTTTTTATAAGGTTCTATTTAAAAGTGTATATTGTTTCAAGTTCTGATAAGGTGTTGTTGAGAAAAGACTATATTTTTGTATGGGTTTGTAAGCTAGTGTTATACAATTTATGTTGATTCCCATAAGGCATTGTTCATTTTTGTTCTCTAGCTTAGGCTATATTGTCTCATTTTTTATAAGGTGCTATTGAAAAGGCTATATAGTTTTAATTTTTGAATTCATAGTAACAAACCAACATTCATATGTTTTGCATGGGTTTGTCACTGTTATTTTTTGTGTTTTGTGGGTTTATGCATCTGGGTCACTATTGAAACCAATATTGTTTGGTTTATGGATTTTGTTTTGTAGTGGTCATTTTTGGTTTGTGTGTGGTGTCGATGGTTTCAAGGCAATATCTTAGGCTAAATTGTTTCATTTTCGATAAGGTGTTGTTGGAAAAGGACTATTTTGTGGTTTTTCCCATCTGGGTTAAGACCTATATTGTTCCACTTATGATTTGGGTGATCCCACAATAGTGGTTTACAATTTTTGGCCAAACTTGGTCTACTGAAATATTTTTTTTAACTAAATATTCACTTTCAGGCACCTATAGCGGCTAAACCATGAGGAATTTGAAGATGATGCAAACTAGAGTTTCATGAAATTTTGTCTATAGATTCTAAATATATTTTTTTCAAAAATTTTGGAATCAGATTGCACTTCTTTTTCCATCTCCCTTGAAAACTAGTTTTTTTCATAAAATAACATTTTCAAAAAGTGACGCTCACTGTATAATGCATAAATTTTTTTTTCATGAAGGATAAAATTCTAATTCTTTCAAATTTAGATTTGTAACTCTGATATCTAGTGCTTCCACTTGGTTAGATAGCTTTTTATTGAATATTTTTTCTCTAATTAAGTTTTGAATTCAGACCAATTATAATTCAGACATAGTGCGACTGTATAACACATGTAACTTTTTTTGTATGTATTGAAATTCAATTTTTTTTCTTTTTTGGATCAAGGACATCAATATCTGGTGCACTAATTTTTTTAATTTTTTTTTTTTAATAATATGCTATTTTTCCACGTGCAAAATAGAGAGCTTGATTTTTGATGAAAACCCTACATTCACGAGAAATAAAAAATAAATATAATAATTAAATTAAATTTATTTAAAATTTTACTTTTTGGGAAGCTTATAATAAGGACTACATATTTGCAAAAAAAAAAATTTAAATGAATTCATTTGATCCCCCAAAAGGTAAATCAAAAGTGGTTTTTTATCAGCATTTTGATAGGTGTAAAGGAGACTTTGTTATAGGTATGGTTTAAAACTAGTGGGGTTCTATCCAAAGGGGTTTGATTTAAGGTAGTTTGATCAAACCCTCTTCAATTGGAATTATTTAAATGGAACCTTTTAAGGCTTAAATCATTATATTTTCTAAAAATATGTGATTTCAGCAAAAATCAGTTCCTCCCAGAAATTGTAAACCAGCTTTGTGGGATCACCCCTTTATGTGTGGTGCCAATGGTTGCAAGGGTATTAAATTTTTTTTTCTATGTTCACTAAGGGATTGTTTACAAAGGTTTGGCTATATTGTTTCATTTTCGACAAGGCAATAAAATAGTTGATGTTATCGTTTCATTTTTTATGGCATGTTATTGAGAAAAGACTGTTTTGTGAGTTTTCCCATCTATGTCACTGTTGAGTCCAATATTGTTTCATTTGTGGCCTCCATTTTGTGGTGATGGTTGCAACGTAACCAAATAGTTAATTAGCCGATAGGCTATATGTGTGAACTTTGGTCAGATTTTTTGTTAGCCTTCCCAGTTTTTAAGCCTTCTTGCGGTTGGGGAAAAGGTGGCAGATGTTTTTAAAACTAAAAAAAGAAGTTCTTAGCGTGTGATGGAAAGAGGGTGGTGGATTTTCCGTTGTGTGGATAGAGAAGGCCAGTGAGATTAAATGTTGGTTGGCATTAACATTAATTGTTGTATAGTTTCCATGTGTTGGCGATGGTTGTAATAACACCTGTCGTTTATTCATTTGTGGCTTCCATTTTGTGGTGATGGTTGCAATGCAACCAAATAGTTAATGTTATACAATTTATGTTGTTTCCCATAAGGCATTGTTAAGTGTTCTTCTCTAGCTTTGGCTATATTGTTTCATTTTTGATAAGGCATTCTTGGGAAAAGAATTTGATTTCTTCCATGAATAGCTTCAAAAAGGTTTTGAACACATTGTATGTGGAAACCGGTGTTTCTTATTATGCTTAATATAAAGCCTATTATTGTAAGAATTCCTTTTTTTAGGATGAAACAAATAACAACTATCTTCCTAAATAACAACCATCTTTTGAAAATAATAATATGAATGTTTTGTTTTCCTTCCTAAATACTTTTTTTTTTAATATATAACTCTTATTAAAATGGATTCCACACATGGTTCATATGATACTTAATTAGCATAACAAGGTGTTGAGAGTCAAAGATTAGTCATGGAATTTTAGAATAAAGACCTTAAGGTTCAATCAAGATGATATTATTAGTTTTACTTATAATAATATGCTCACAATTCAATTATTACATAATAGAATGACTCAAAGGTGCATGCCTATTTCTCTCATTGGTTGATATGTTGCATTCTAGTTTTCCAAATCTTGCATTTAATACTTGTTGAAGTAATAAAATAGTTTACGCTATTTTCCATAGGGCATTGTTGATTGTTCTTCTGTGGCCTTAAATAAATTATTTGATTTATGGTTTTTGTGTAGTGACAATAGTTACAAAGTAATAAATCAATTCATGTTCTTCTTGATAAGGAATTCTTAGTTGTTTTTGTGTGTCTTTAAGGATAGTTCTTATTTGTCTAGGCCTTAATAAGGATTTCTTAGAATGGCAGGCTATATATTAAGTGTGAGATGAAACATCGGTCTCACTATTGATTATAATGGTAGACCAAAATACATTGTTCACCACCATAATCAATGGTGATATTGGTGTTTTTTATTATAGTTAATATAAAGGTTGTTGTGCATATAAATGTTGTCTTCATATAATTTTACACAAATACATATTTGTGCACATAGGGAAAAGAAATGAAACACAACAAAATAAAGCCTGCTCTCCACCCTACCATATTGGGTCATGGACTGTCATAGGCTGCTACACAAATATATGCATAGGTGGTCTTCAAACATATGAATGTTGTCTACATCTAATGTCAGAAACACACAGATCTAAACATAGGAAATATAAAATCAAACACAACAAAATGAGGCTTGCTCTCGACCCTACCATATTGGGTCATGGAGCCTCATGGGCTCTCACCAAACCCCCAAGCAAGAACATACATCATCTACACTCTGATCAATGGTGAAATCAATATTTCTTATTACACTTACTAGACAGTCTATCATTCTAACAACTTTTTTGAGGCTTAAAGAAATAATAACTAAAAAGGTGTATTTAATGCATGCAATACATATATATGCATCAGCAAAACAAAAGCCTTATACATATATCGGTGTAGATTTTGTTTTGTAGTTGCATATATATGTATTGCATGCATTAAATACACCTTTTTAGTCATTATTTCTTTCAACCTCAAAAAAGGAGTTGTTAGAATGATAGACTATCTAGTAGGTGTAATAAGGAAGATTTATTTCACCATTGATCAGAGTGGTGGATGATGTATGTTCTTTCTTGGGAGTTTGGTGAGATCCCATTTGGCTCCATGACCCAATATGGTAGGGTTGAGAGAAGGCCTCATTCTTTTGTGTTTGATTTTATCTTTCCTATGTGTAGATCTATGTGTTTCTAACATTAGATGCAAACAACATTCATATGTTTGAAGACCACCTATGGATATATCTGTGTAACAGTCTGATGGTCCATGGCCCAATATGGTAGGGTGGAGAGTAGGCTTTCTTTTGTTGTGTTTCATTTTATTTTCCCTATGTGCACAAATATGTATCTATGTAAACTTACATGCAGAACATATATATATATATATATATATATATATATATATATATATATATATATATCTCTTTCTATATATATATATATATATATATATATAAAGTTAGATGCACATATATACGCATTGTTGATTGTACTCTACAAAAGACTATATTGTTTGTTGAAATGAATATTGTTTGATTTATGGTTCGCTTTTTGTGGCGATGGTTTTGGATGGGTTTGTTACTGCGATTTTTTGTGCTCTACAGATTTTTCCATCTGATTTAGTGTTTCATTTTTATTTTCCTGTGTGTAGATATGTATGTATGTAAAATTAGATGTAAACAACATTCATATATACTCAGCTTTATATTAAGAATAATAAGAAACATTTTTCCATATACAATGTGTTGAAAAGATTTTGGAAGTTATTTAATAATTTCTACAAAGATGGTGGCATCAATGTTTGATATAACACTCAAAATACAAATTATTATTCCAACAATGTTTCAGTATGTCTCAATGTTGTTTTCAATTGCTATGACATACATCCAAATCTGCACATGGCATTTTTCATCACTATTTTCCTTGCAACCATCGACACCACACACAAACCAACAATGCCCTATGGAAATCAACATAAATTGTATATCATTAAATTCCCACACATACTTTTTGTGTGTATATATATTTGTGCAATAGATTCCTACAAATGCATCTAGGGCATGCGATGCCTACATATATTCTTGTAAAAAAAAATCTACGTCGATATTTGCAAAACAAAATCATTGTTTTTGCAATCATTTCATCATGTAAAAAACACAAAATAAGCTCCAACCACCTTCACAAAAATTCCACAACAGATAATTACACTTGCACGTTCACAGAAGCTTTCCCTCCTCACTTGCACCTCTGATAGAAAGTAAATCCATAGAACCACACCCAACAATGCCTTGTTGAAAATTGTGTAGACATTCGCTATGTTTTTTGAGGTTTTAAATGGCAGGTGTTACTTACAACCATTGCCACGACATAGAAACCATGCAATAATAAAAAACTCACAGTGACAAACCCATAGAAAACCTTCACCACAAAACACAAACCATAAGTGAAACTGTATTGGTTTCAATAATAACCCAGATGAAAAAAACCACAAAAACACAATAATTCACAATAACAATCCAACACAAAAAAAAGCAATATTTTCTTCCAACCATCGCAACTACATGGAGACCATAAATGAAACAATATACCCTAAGCTAGAGAACAAAAATCAACAATGGCCTGTGGAAAATAACATAAACTATTTTTGAAAGTATATTTCTTTGAAGAGTGACCCAAATGAAAAAAAGCCACAAAACACAACAATTCACAATAATAATCCAACACAAAAAATAATAATATTTCCTTCCAACCATCACGGCTACATGGAGAGCATAAATGAAACAATATACCCTAAGCTAAAGAACAACAATGAACAATGACCTATGGAAAATAACATGAGCTATGTTTAAAATACTTTATAAAGGGTTTTTCCAATATGCACCTCCACCTGCACCTCTTCCCGCTTGCTTCAAATGCAACTCTTCCTGCTTTCAAAAAGCAATACAACAGTCTTGGTAATGGCACTATTAATTAGAGTGATGGACATTGTATATCCCCTATGCACATATATGTATGCATGTCATAGTAGATGCAAACAACTTTGATTCCATAAGGTATTGCTGATTGTTGTTCTCTAGGTTAGGGTGTATTGTTTCATTTTCAATAAGAGACTATTGAAAAGGATATACTATATCATTTTCGATAAGGTGTTGTAGCAAGAAGCAAACAAAATTAGATTTCTATTGAATATAAAGAAGAAAGCACATGGCAATGTTGATACATCTGAAAACTAGAACCATTTTTCTATAGCACATAGACTACTCCCAAATGGCTAGCAAACAAAAAGGTGAAGGACATATAAATAGCCCAAATATCAATAAGTTAAATGCATCACCTCAAAGATACATGTAGAAAATGCATATACAGACATACACACTCATGCCTTAAATAAAACAATATTAGTTTCAACAATAACCTAGCAAATTCTATTTTTCAACATCTTATTGGTAAGGAAACAATATATCTAGATCTATAGACCAACAATCAACAATGCCTTATGGAAAACAACATAATTTCGATAACATTTACTATTGCATTGTGAATCAAATATGAAACAATATAGCAAGAGCTGAAGTAATAAAATAGTTTATGCTATTTTCCTAACTTCAAAAAGCTTTTCAGCACATTGTATGTGGCAAGCAATGTTTCTTATTATGCTTAATATGAAGCCTATTATTGTAAGAATTCCTCTTGAGGATGAAACAAATAACAACTATCCTAGCAAAGCAATAAATAGGGGGATGAGTTTATATGAATGTTGTCTACATCTTATTTTGCATACCTACATATCTTGAAATAGGAAAATAAAAATGAAACACAACAAAAGAAAGGCATACTTTAGTGTTTTTTGTATGGTTTTTGTCTACTAGAAATGGTTGCAAAGTAATAAAACAACTCATTCTTTTCTCAATATAGCATTGTTGGTTATTTTTGTGTGGCCTGCGATGATAGTCTACAATATTTTTCATAGGGAATTGGTGATTGTTAAGTTGTGGATTTAGCAATCCACATGGAAAATGCATATAGGCACATACACAGCCACACATACATATAAAGATTCAAAATAGTGAATAGCAATTATGAAGATATAAGAGGATGTGGCAATTGAGATAGACAAGAAGCAAATAACTATATTGATATTAAAAACTTGACATATCTATATATACATAGATGCATGCAGAAAATGGATGTACACGCATACACACTCACACATACAAATGCATTACAGACACATTTGTCTACACATAATTGTATCAAGATGTTGTATTCACTGAGAACATTGAATTACATGCATATATGTTTTTATATATGTAGATGTAGATGTATACATGCATACAACCATGTCCACAAGTATATATAAGAACAACTGGAAATACAAAGGGTTTTTCAAATTGTACCTCTTGTTTCTTGGTTCAAGTGTACCTCTTCTTTCTTGCTTTTTCTTTTCTCCCTACTTTCTTGAGTGTCTGCAAAAAATGGGCAATAAATTATCACAACTGACACTTTTTTATTGCTTTTCAACTATCACCCCATGCAAAAAAGCACAAAAAAAACATGCTCCTAGCTTGACAGTAGCTTGAAAATAGATGATCAAACTTGCACCTTCACAAAATCTTTCTCTCCTTGCTGATAGCTATGATAGCAGGTAAAGCCATAGAATGGAAACTAACAATGCCTTATTGAAAATTGTGTAGACATTTGATCACACTGATGGACAATGTATTTCCCCTATGTGCAGGAATGTATGTATGTCATAGTGGATGCAAAGAACATTGATACATAGTGATCCCTATCTTTATTTTGTTGGGACATTCTTGGAATCATAAGTTGTATTTTAAGTGTTTTATAATAATGGTTTTTACATCTAATATCACATATGTAGATTTATGCACATAGAGGAAATAAAATGAGTGGTAATGATAGTCAAGAATGTCTTCTGGATAACAACATAAACTCTATAACATTTACTATTTTATTGTATATCGAAAATGAAACAATATAGCCAAAGCTAGAGAACAACAGTTAACAATGCCTTATGGAAAACAATATAGACTATTTTATTGTGTTGTAACCATCGCCATAGAAAAAAAGCCATATATGAAACAATATTAAATTTTCCTACGTGTAGATATGTATGTGTGTCAAAGTAGATGTAAACAATGTAGATACATACTCTTCCCGATGTTTATTATTTTGGGAAAATAGTTGTTATTTGCTTGAGCCTCAACAAGGCATTCTTGCAATGATATACTATATATTAAGTGTTATATGGAACATTGAATCCTTTTTTTAATTATTTATTTTTCCTCGTATTGTTGATGTCTCTAGAATTTTTTTTGAAAGATTAAAAAAATGAAACCAAAAAAAATTGAATAATAAATTGTATATTAAGTGCCATATGAATCATTGAACCCTTTTTTTTATTAATCCTTTGCTGTCATATTGGTAATGTGTGTACAAAAAAATGAGAGATCATGTTGTGTGTTGAAGTCATAGAGCTTGTAGTCAGTCATCGACGTTGCATCTCTAAGCTTTTAAAAGAGCAGCCCCAACAATGTCGGTGGACTCTAGCTCTCCCAAGGCTGATGAACAATCTTTAGGCACCAGTCCTATAAGTCTGTTCATTGTTTCATTTTTGCTATTAATAATTATATTGAAACTTTCCATGTGCATCCAACAAACTATGAATATGCTTCAATTGAATTAACAATTTTTGTACAATATATATTCAAACTCTTTATGTTTTATTTCCCTTTTGATTTTCTAGCCATTTGGGAGTGACCTATGCACATTAGAAAAAAAGAAGTTGTAGTTTTCAAATATGTCAACATTGTTGTATGCTTCCTTGTTTATTAGATACCAATAATTGATTCATTTTGTTCCACCTCTTTCCCTTTCTTTTGTTTCTAGAATTGGCTCACAGCCATGGACATCTCATTGCTTTCACTTGGCTGAGTAAAACTTCCTTGTAGGATACAAAAGTACATCCATCCTTGACAGCACATGTGATATGATCTATAGATGTTGGAGATGTTGTCCCATCTCTGGTTCTCCAACTAATGCCTTTTCAAAAAATAGGAGGTGATCAAAGCCTGGTCAACCACTACAAAGTTTTCCTCTCTGATGGAACCCACATGCAAATAGGGACTTTTCTTGCAAAATACAATGATGGTCTATTGTTTACAGGGGCATTGAAAATATGTTCCATCTTGTGCTTAACAAACTATCTATGTAGGAAGTTGCAGGAATCAAGGTTGGCTATTGTTTTGCACTACTTGCACTTGTTGTTTTATGCTTTCTTGTTTGTGGGGACCACCTTTTTCAATATTTGATCTTCGTTTGGTTCTAGGGAGATTGTTATATTGTCCTTAGATGTCAAAATATTAGATTGCCAACTAATTGAAAAACCTAGATATTTGTTTAGAGATCAAGAAGAAGAAAATAGTTGGCTAGGAGTCACCCTCCCCATCCAAAACAAGCCTCAACATTTGTGATTCATACATCCCCAAGATAGCATAATGCTCCTTCAAATATTAGCCATGTTAAAGGGATGAATATTTACCAAACCAAATGGACAATAAAAGGTCAGGTAACAACCAAAAGGGATATGCAGCATTATAGTAAACAAGGATGTGAGGGCCAAGTATTTAGCTTTGACATTATTGATGGTGAGGGAACAAAAATATGAATCAATTTCTTTAATGACATAGTATAATTGCATTATGATAGGGTTGAGGTGGGTCGTACTTATTATGTGTCAAAAGGCTCAGTGAGACAAGAGGATAGGAAATTTAATAAATTGAATAGCCACATGGAAATCATTTTTTATCAAAACTCGATATTGAAATGTTGTAACGATGAGGCCTTTATGCCAGAAAAAGTATTTAAATTCATGCCAATAAATGAAATTGCAAATTGCAGCAATAACAATTTGATTGATATTATTGGGGTTGTGGTGCATGTAGGAAATGTATCGACTATTCAAAGAAAGGACCAGTCTGAAATGATTCACAACACTGTTAAACTTAATTATTTGTCTTTCTCTTGCATTGACGTTAATTTGTGGCATTCAAATTGGGAAGCAAAGGGTGACGAGCTGGAAAGGTTGTACACCCCTAGTTTGGTTGCCATCCTTGCTGTTAAAAATGCATGTGTTGGATATTTCAATGGAACTGTTGTGAACACAACCACAGGGAGTCTCCTATACATAAATCCTGACATTCCAGAATCACATCCCTTGATCCAATGAGGACATATTGAGCCACCTACTATTGGGCCCTCCTAGACAGTGCCTCAAAAGGTTGCTTTGGCAAATGGGAGAGTCCCTATTGGATATATCTTGGATCATTGTCTTGGATTGTCAGAAACTTTATAGGCTACTTTCAAGGAAACAGTGAAATATATTAAAACTAATGCTTTTCTTACGCTACATGTCCCTTGTAGGCCAATGGTAGATGATGCAAGAAAAAGTGTGAAGAGTCCACCAAAAATATGTGGTTCTACCCTAAATTCCAGACAATGATAGTTGATTGTGACTTTCGGTATTTGTTGTAGCTAAAGATGGAAGACCACACGGGAAAGATTTGGGATACTTCTTTTGATGAGGCTACAACAAGCCTATTGCAGATGTCAGCAAAAGAGCTTTGTATGTTGTAATTTTTGTCAAATAAAGTTTGCACCCTTGCTAAGCTATGAATTGTAGCAAACTATTGACACATGGGAACACTTCGAGGTTGTGGGTGACTTGGGAATGAAGTGGACCTCCAGATTATGGGCTAGTTCCCCTTCAGATAACTTGAGAATACTAAAGAATGATAAGGAAAAGAGTAAGAAGGATATACTTGAAATTTAAAAACCTATCACTAACAGGTGATACACCAAAGATGAAAATCTGACAATACTATCGAAACTCATAGAAAATCTCAATAAAGCTAAACAATCTCACAACAAAGAGATTTATGTTTACAAAAGTGATTCTATGTAAGGTTCTGACTGTTCTAATACTTAAACACAAGGAAAACAATGATGTTTTCATAGATATAAATGCAATAGAAAGAGATCACTAACATAAACCTACACTATGACATAATATTCTTTGCATCCAGTATTGAAGGAATCTAATAAAATAAAAGATTACACATAATTTATCATGCAACTCACAACCAATACTAAAACAACAAAGAAAATAGGTGAAGGAAATGACTTTCTATTGAGGAAAATAAGGAGTCTCTATATTAGAAATCTATAGTATTCATACAAAAAATGAGTTACAAGGTCCGAATAATGCTTTTTCAGCCATCTCTTAACCAAGAACTCTCTCCTCTTACCAAGAGGCAAAAAATCCATATATACAACAAAAAAAACAAAAAAGTGTTAGCTCCCATCCTAGGGTTTACAAAAATTGAGTCGGTTCCTGAACACATCGGCCCTCAAATAATTTTTGAAATAAATTCAATGAGGCATTAAATGTGCACACCCTGTTCATGTTGGTGAAAGATCGCTCCCAAGCATGGCCTTTAGATCTTTTCCAACCATCGCATTAACACGCAGCCCTCGTGTCCTCCCTCGAGACTTCTTTGCAGAGTTGCTTTGAATGTTCTGAAGTATGGTTATTAATGTTGATCCACTTTTTCCAGTAGACATCCCAGCTATCATTGAGACTCACAACTTCTTCCTTTCTTCTCTCCTCTTATTCTAGATCTTTCTGCAAGTTGACCCCCTTCGAGAAGTAGCATCCAAAATTCCTGTCTAGATCCTTACAGATGAAAACCACTGAGTCACCGAACCGATCATCACCCTTGATTACAAAGTGGATTCATACCTCTCACAGTCTATTGATCCTCGTCATAGGAATGGTCACAACAATCAAACCACCAACAACTCACCTTCAGCTTCCTCCTATTGGTTGAACAGACACCATGTAAGATTTTTAGGCAGTCAAAATTTGTTCAAATAGAATCGCATGTCGGTGAGACACAAGTTGTGTCTCCCCGATGCTTACAATGCTCCACAGTAGCCATCGGCATAACACAAAACTGTCGGCGAGACTTCATAGCTAGCAGCAAGAGTTATACCGATGTCAAAGATTGTCGCCTAGACCATCGCTATCGGCCATACCTCATAGCGAGTATGCAAGAGTTATATCGCTGTGTTCTTCTGTCGGTGAGACAAATAATCATCGACAAGACATCATACCAAGGGTAACACCTTTCCCCGATGCTACATGTCGCCAAGAGTTCCACCAAAGAAATACATACCCATCGGCAAGACAATCACTCATCAGCAAGAGTGGCAAGACCTTTCACCGAAGTCTATGGCAAACCCATCAGCAAGATAATCACTCATCGGTAAGAGCGGCGAGACCTTTCACCGAAGTCCATGGAAAACTGATCAGCAAGACAATCGCTCACCACTATGAGTCATATAGAGCCCTTAAGTCTTACCGATGTCAGAACACCCATCGGCAAGACCAATAATCACCAGCAAGACATCATACCGAGCCCTTAAGAGTTATACCATTGTGCTCCTCCATCTGCGAGACAATCGCATTCAACAAGACATCCTACCGAGAGCAAACCTTTCGGCCAAGAGTCTCGGTGACGCTCAGCAGGAACACATCCATTGGCAAGACAATCACTCATCGGCAAGAGGTCATAGCGAGAGCACCTTCTGTTGGAAAGACCTCCAGTCATCGACAAGACATCATAGTGAGTGTAATTTTTTTGGCCAAGAGTCTCGGCGACGCTCAGAACCTTGTGAACAACTATCGGCAAGAGTTCTCCCTGAGCGGAGAGAAATAGAAAACTCACAGCGATCGAAATGTCTTGGTGACCCAAGCATTTCAAAAAAGAAAAGGCGGAGTCGGAGTCGGGATGAAAACAAAAATTGAAACTAACCAACATTTCCGAGTCTATCCCCCGTTCCGATTCTGCCTCCACCAAAGTAAAGAACCCCTAAACAAAAGAAAGCAAAGTGGGATCAGAACCAAAACTGATCTCGGGTGAAACACAACGAGGGTGTAAGCGGAATAGAAACGAGACCATGAAACTTTTCCAAGTTCAGGTTCAGTTACAGTTCTGGATCCGCCTCCGAAAACACACAAAGCAAAAGGGAAGAAAGAAAAAAAAATATCAAAGAGAAATAAACATCCCTCGATCACCGACAATGAAAAAAGAAAGGAAAAGGACAACGAGTGGAACTGGGACCGGGATAGTAACAGAAACGGAAACTGGAACTTTGGAAAAATTTCAATGTTTGGTTTCGGTCTGTGTCCGCCTCTGACAGAACACAAAGTGAAAAAAAGGAAGAAGGCAATGAAAATAAACAAAGGGAAAAACCACCCCATGGTCAAATGAAATGTCAAAAGAAAACAACGCACAAAAGCGCAGAACCGAAACTAGAACAAAAACATAAACTAGAACTTTGGAAAAGTTTCAATGTTTAGTTTCGGTTCCGACTCCGCCTCTGACAGAACAAAAAGAAAAGGGATCAAAGAAAACAAAAGAGAAAGGGGGAAAGCAAGGAAAAAACATAAGATGAAGACCCTCCCAATAAAAAACCGAACACCTGCACGCTGGGCTCAACCCTAATGGGAGCCACATTTAATCCACGTGCCGAATTTAAAACCTAATTTTCCCCTGCAGCTGCACAAGAAGCAAACACGTTAGAAAATATGTAACCTTGATGCAAATTTTCCTCCATTTGGCCTTCATGAACACTTGAAAACATAGATTTCCTTGCCTGATTGAGCCCACAGGTGAAAATCGGGTAACAGTAATATGAGCCTTCTGCTACAATGACTACTAAGTTTGTTATCAACGGTGTCACCTACAACTCATTTGTTTTCACTTTGCTTATTAAAACTTAGACCTATGATTCAAAAAGAAGTCTTAAAACAACAATAGTCAAAGTTGCAAGAATTAACTTTGAAGCTAAGTGCAAGCTATTGCTGTCAGATTTGTCTGCAATTTCCTTTGTCGTGCAAGACTCTCTAGAGATAATTGTTGTACTGCCTTGAATGCTAAACAACCATGCCTAATTGTGACTCTTGATATTTGTTATAGTTTCTACTCACTGGACATCTATTTCCTTTTATTTATTTGGACTACTTGTCACATCAAAAGACCTTTCATTTCTACTACTATTACTTTGTTGCTCATTTAACTGGTTATATAGTAAGACAATGGACTATAACTTATAATGTTTAACAAAAAAAGATACACTTCTTTTCTTTTGTATTTTTTATGTTGTTTATAGTTTTGCTTTGCTTTAAGTGTATGTTGCTCATTTTATTTTATGTTGTTTAGTTATATAGTTATGTCACCCTATTTAACACATGTGTAAGTATTTACAACCGTTCTTATATATACTTGTGGACATGGTTGTATGCATGTATACATAAATATATATGCATGTAATTCAATTTTCTGGCTGTATAGAACATTTTGATACAAATGTGTGTAGATATATGTGTCTATAATGGATTTCTATGTTCATATGCATGCAAAATTCAATCTTTATATGCATCTGTGACTTGTTTTTAATATCAATATAGTTATTTTCTTCTTGTCTATTTCAATTCCCACATACTCTTATCTCTCCACAATTTTGTTAGCTATAATGTTGGCTCCATTGAATCCATGGCTATTAAAGATCATGTCATCCTACCTTTGCATTCATAAAGGAATGTCGCATATGGTTATCTTCAATTTTCTTAGAGTTGCATAAAACTTTATTTTGTTATAATATTTTCTATGTAATGTTCAATGATGACTATTCTCGATGGCTTGTGCAACGCTTTTGTGATTTTTCATGAGTCTAGCTTGTTAAAATTTGTCATTGCACAAGATTAAAATAAAAAATGTAGTTGGAATTTTTTCATTTTATTTATATCATTCTAATGTTTTTTTGAATTTTCTCAGTGCATACAATATCTTGCTAGAGTTTTGTATAGATATATGTATTTGTAATGCATTTGTATGTGAGTGTGTATGTTTGTATATGTATCTAATGCTTCTTAAATTTTCTCCCTACTAATTTTTCATGTCTCATCATAATTTCATGTTGCATATGGATATCATATGGTTCTTGGATATAATGTTTGTTGTGTATGTTGTGCAGCTCAATCTACAGCCCAACACTAAACAATGCCTTATTGAAAATAACATAAACTACTCGATTACTTTGGTAAGTTTTAAATGCAAGGAATTATTGCAATCATCGCCACTATATGGAACCCATACATGAAACAATGTTTTCATGACCAACTGTGCCAAGTGATGTTTATTTCCTCTGCTCAGGCAACATACACATATATGTACATTTAAACTTATCTATATTTCTTTTCACATGCATTGACAAGTTTGGGTGTGCATATATATGTATGTTGTTTTCAAAAACACTTGCCATAGTGGTGGCTCACAATCTTGATAGAAAGTAAAGCTACAAAACAATAGTCAACAATGCCTTATGGAAAAAAACCTAAACTATTCAATTGCTTTGGTAACTTTAGAATTCTAAATATTATTGTGGCCATCGACACTATATGGAAAGCATATATGACACAATGTTGTTATTAGACTATTTTATTGCTTTGCAACCATCTCCTCTATATGGAAACCATAAATGAAATAATATTTATTGCTTTGCAACGATTTCCTCTATATGGAAAATTTTAGCCGATATGCTATATGTGTGAACTTTGGTTGGAATTTTCAGCAGCCTTCCCAGTTTTTAAGTTGTTGAGCAGCAATCAACAATGCATATATTTTTGCATGATCTACCTCCACATACATATATATCAGTGTACATTTTGTTTTCCAATTGCATCTTTACCTATTGCATGTGTTCGATACATATATAGGAATCTATTGCTTGGAAATATATAGCCACAAAAATGTGTGTGATTCTTATGTTGTGTTTCATTTTCCTTTTCATGTGTGTAGATATGTATGTATGTCAAATTAGATGTAGAAAACATATACTCCTCCCCACGTTTATTGTTTTCATAAGATAGTTGTTATTTGTTTCCTCCTCAAAAAGGAATTCTTACAATAATAGGGTTTATATTAAGCCTAATAAGAAACATTGATATCGCCTTTCATTATAGTGGTGGGTAGTGTATGTTCTTGCTCAGGGGTTTGGTGAGAGCCTATGAGGCTCCATGACCTAATATGGTAGGGTGGAGAGAAGACCTTCTTTTGTTTTGTTCCATTTTACTTTCCCTATGTGCAGATACATATATTTGTGAAGTTAGCTATGAACAAAATTCATCCCTATGTGTAGCTATGTAAATATGTGAAATCATATGTAGATGAGTGATATTTCCATGCAGCCAGCCTATGCCAAGTGATGTTGATCTCTCAGCTTGTGCCAAGTGATGTTTATTTCCTTTGCTCCCATTGTGTTTTCTATATTGACAAGTCCACCTATGGCTATGTATGTGTTGTCTACTTATAAACTTTAGATGCATATATACCTGTATAGATTTTGCTTTGCAAATGTATATGTAGATTGTCTAATTGCTTCCCAACTATCGCCACTACATGGAAACCATAAATAAAAACCCTTCTAGCATTGGGCTCCTAGTTGGGAAAAAGGTGGCAGATGTTTTTGATTTTTTAATTAGAAGCATTTGGCACGCCGATAGGGAATTCCAACCTTTCTAGTTTTAAAGCCTTCGGCCATCCAACCACCCATTGGGAAAAATGTGTCAGCCTCCTTGGCGCATGGGTAGAGAAATCTAGTGAAGTTAAATGCTAGTTGGCATCAACATTAATTGTTATATGGTTTTCGTGAAGTGGTGATGGTTGTAATAACACCTGCCATTTAAAGCCTTGGAGAACATAGTGAAACCCTGCACAATTTTCAATCAACCATTGTTGTTTATCATTCTCTGGCTTTGCCTGCTATCAGAGTTGTGAGCGACAGGTGCTTGGAGGTTATTTTTTGTTTTTAGCATGGGGAAATGGTTGCAAAAACAATACAAACTTTTTGATTGTGATAATTTTTTTCCCATCTTTTGCATGTCATAGCCAACATTCATCCCTATGTGCAGATATGTATGTATGTGAGATCAGATACATAGAACATTCATATATACTCCTTCCTATGTTTATTCTTTTCATAAGATAGTTGTTTTCTTCTTGTATGTCTATACTTAAACTTCTCCACAAAAATTAATTGCTACTTGCCATCACATAGCCCTGTCTCTATTCACTGAGAGTTGTCATAACAACTGACAAAAGAACGAGTACATATGTTTCAATTGATAGTTGTTGTTTTACTGTTGGAGACCAGCATCGTGCATTTATTAAAATTGCTTTTGTGAACTGAAACATGTGGTTCCTATTCTTGTGTCAAGTAACTGTCTCTGGCTTAGGATTTTCAAGTTCTTTTTGTCAAAAAAAGGGGGAAACATAATCCACAACATGTGTCAAATTACATGTAGCCACATACCTATCTAAACCTCATCTATGCCCTCCTGTCTTAGCGTAATGGTATCATAAAACGGTTATTAATTATGCCATGAGGATTTCTACATGTGGTCACTTCATCTCTGTCAAGTGTTACTATGCCTTGCTATTACATACCTTCTTGTGCTTGGATGTAGACTACCTTCCATCAGCTTGCAGTCTATGTTCTTCGAAAACAACCAACCATTCGTAAGTAACACCCACCATTTAAAACCTCAGAAAACACAACGAACTTCTATGAAGGTGCATGTTTGGTTAGCCGTTGTGGAATTTATGTGAAGGTGGTTGGATGTTATTTTGTGTTCTTTGCATGGGGCAATGGTTGCAAAAGCACTACAAAAGTGTTGGTGTGATAATTCTTTTCCCATTTTTTGCAGGCATGAATCTTGCATATAACACTTAAAAATATAGTTTATCATTCCAAGAATGTCCCTTAAAATAAACATAGGGATCGGTATGTATCAATGGTGTTTGCATCTACTATGAAATGCATACATATCGATACATAAGGGAAATACATTGCCCACCACTATGAACAATGGCACTGGCATCAATATTCCATATAACACTCAAAATACAGCTTATCGTTCCAAAAACGTGTCAGTATGTATCAATGTTCTTTACATCTGCTGTGACATACATCCAAATCTACACATTGCATTGTTCATCACTGTGGTCAATGGTTGCATCAATGTTCCATATAACACTTAAAATACAACTTATCATTGCAAGAATATCCCAACAGAATAAACATAGGGATTAGTATGTATCAATGTTCTTTACATCTACTCTGGCATACATACATATCTGCACATAGGGGAAATCCATTGTCCATCACTACGATTAATGGTTTCATCACAAAGATGTTTCTACTGCTTTACCAACCATCCCCGCATGCAAAAAAACACAAAACAAGTGATTTGTATTTTTGTCTACTCACTATCAATAATGTCAAAGTTGAATACTTGGTCCTCACATCCTTGTTTATTGTAATGGTGGCTATCCCTTTTAGTTGTCACATGACCTTTTATTACCCATTTGCTACTTGTTTTCTACATGTAATTCCACATACATACATTTCCACACATTGTTTTTGTGTCTATATATATCCGAGAAAAATATCCCTACAAATGCATCCAAGGCATGCAATGCTTGTATATTTGCTTGGAAAAAAAAATTGCATCGATATATAGGTATCGTTGAGAGTAGGCCTCATTTTTTTGTGTGATTTTATATTTCCTATGTGTAGATCTGTGTGTTTCTAACATTAGATGCAGGCAACATTCATATATTTGAAGACCACCTATGGATATATATGTGTAACAGCCTATGACGGTCCATTGCCCAATATGGTAGGGCTGAGAACAAGCTTTCTTTTGTTGCATTTCATTATATTTTCCCTATGTGTAGATATGTATCTGTGTTATTATTTCTTTTAGCCTCAAAAAGGAGTTGTTTGAATGATAGAATGTATATTAAGTGTAATAAAGAACATTGATTTCACCATTCATCAAAGTGGTGGATGATGTATGTTCTTGCTTAGGGGTTTGGTGAGAGCACATGAGGTTCCATGACCCAATATGGTAGGTAGGGTGGAGAGCAGGCCTCATTTTTTTTGTTCCATTTTATATTTCCTATGTGCACAACTCGATTCTTCACTTGAACTGGGTTCTTTAGCATTATGCGTAGATCTGCCTTTCTATTTTGCTAGATACTAGAAGATACATGCTAAAAATTATACTCCACTATGAATCAAAGAAGACGATTGTCTCCAACAATTTTGTTCATTGCCATCATCATGAAATATTGCTATTCTTTACAGTAACTGTACTGCTTCTCTTTTCCCATTTCATTTCCATGCATATAGAATTTCCACCATTTCTAAATTCACTTCCTTATCATTTTGTATATGCGAGATGTATTTGTGGTCATACTGCATCACACCCTGTGCAGAAGGTATGCCTGCACCTTCTTTATTTGATCTCTTCCATTGCAAGTGTATTACATATTTTTTTGTTATAAATTATAGAACTATTTAAATTTCGTAATTTAGCTATTGGTTACCAATGAAACATGTTCACCTCACTAAAATTCACATTTTCCTTGTGTGTACCTATATCTGAGACAAACCATTTTAGATTGCAGCCTCATTCTATTTATATACAAGGTATACAAATCTCCAAAATGCTAAGTAGCTTTATGATCACGCGTTTGCAAGTTGTATGACCTTCAACTACATTCTATCTATATACAACGTAAGGCTATATATATTTTATTCCATCTCTTATTTCACAATTGCATGTCAATTTATTAAAAATGTATAGCATTGATTTCAACTCAAGCAATTTGTCAGGTGTCAGTATTGCTTTCACCATTGATCAAAGTGGTGGAAAATTTAAGTTTTTTCTTGGGGATTTGGTGAGATCCCATGAGGCTCCATGACCCAATATGGTAGGGTGGAGAGCAGGTCTTCTTTTATTGTTTGCATATTGCAATCCATTGCATGCACAAGGTATGCCTACATTTTATTTAATTGTTGCCTTCTATTACAGCTGCATTGCATATTATTTGTTATAAATTATACAACTCTTTATATTTCCTCATTTAGATATTGTCTACCAATGACACATGTTCATTGCACTAAACTTCACATTATCCTTTCATGTTTGTAGAGAATACTCAAGCCAATAAATCCTCCTTCGTGGATGTTTAGATGCCATTAGATCTTCTATGAATTCAGTAGGTGTCGAAACATTGCTTTCATCATTGATCAAAGTGGTGGACAATTTATTTTTTTGCTCGGGGGTTTGGTGAGAGCCCATGAGGCTCCATGACCCAATATGGTAGGGTGGAGAGTAGGCTTTCTTTTGTTTTCATCATATTGCATTCTACCACGTGCACAAAGTATGGGGTGTGTGCAAGAAGTTGAGTCCACTTTTTGGCCAAAAAGTGTAAGTGTTTTTCCTTATTTTCAGAATTTGACACATTTGACCTTAAAATTTGAAGCACTTAGAGATGAAATCTTTAAAAAAGTCACTGATCATAAAATGTAGTGCTCAGAGTCTAGTTTCCAAATATGTAATTTATTTCAATACCCAGATTGTACAAATTGAGTTTCAATAGGAGTTTCTAAAAACTACCATTTAAAAGTCACTTTTTTTTAACCATACCATGCACGTGTATGACATCCATATTTTGACTGAAATTATCGTATTTTTCTAAATCCTTTTGGGAAGAGATTTGTGACTCACTGAAGCTTGTTCTTGATCTTTTTTTGTAATTTTTTATTCAATTTTTTTTTGTTAAATTTTTATTAGGCAGATTTGTCATTTTGAAAAATCGTCATGTACAACATGCATAAGATGACCTAAACTTATCACTTTTTTATTTTATTTTTTAAATTGAAAAGAATTGTCTAAAGTTTGTTCTCGTGCAATCTGTTTGTCAAAATTTTATGTTGATCAAAAGTTATTAAAATAGTAAAAAACCCTAATATTTAAAGTTTATAGACCAATTTTATTAGAAATTAATTGAAAAATAGAAAAAATAATCCAATTGTAAAAAAAATTACATATTTATAATTTTCATTGTCTCATCTAAAATAGGTGTTAATTTCGTCAAAAAAATTTGCAAAAAAAGTCGTCAGCCATATGTCCAAAGTCAATATTTTTCCCTAACATTGTTAGGACCTTCAACTTGCAGGTCAAACTAGGTTGAAGGCCTAGGTTCGGATTTCCAATGTTTTTCCTGAACCAAAATCCTAGGAAAAAACCTGACCACAAAGCTAATAGAAATTCAAATTTTAAAATATAGGATCACACTTTATAAAACCAGATCCCATTTTATAATCGGGATCTTGTTCTTTAGTTTATAATATTCGGACCATTGGAAGGGAAACAGGATCCCATTTTGTAAATGGGGTCCCTTTTCCCTTCCAATGGGCCCCACATTGAATATCGGGGAATGGGATCCCAATTATAGAACGAGATCCCAGTTTTTATAAACAGGATCTCATTTCTTTTATTTAAATTTATTGCAAAAAAAATATTGTAAGTCTGCAACTTCACATGTACGGCCGAGAGCAGTAAAATTAAACTATTTTTCATGAGCTATTGTATTTACAGGTGGTGAACTTGATTTTTAGTTGATTTTTTCAAACAAGGCATCATCTACACCATTTTTGAAGTGGAATTTTGTTATTTTTGTGTTTGTTTGGAGGAACAAAAGGTCTTCAACTTGCAATATGGATTGAACTTTTCAAAGGAGGCATGAAGAAAATAATTTTTAAAGTGGAATTGTGCTAGTTTTCTACTTGTTTTGAGGAACACAAGAGGAAGAATTTTTTCCTAATAGGTATTCAACTTCCAATTTGGATTGAATATTTTGAAGAATTTCACTATTAACATTCATTTGTGCTTGAGAATTTTATAATCATGGGAGATAAAGCTCGTAATAAGAGAAGGAAGACATTAACTCAAGAAGTTGAAGCAAATAGAGAGAAGGAGATACAAAGACAAAGAGAAAGAAGAATGAGAATGAAATGAATGAATGATGGTGGAGCAACCAATTCCACAACTATTTAAGATGAAAACATTGGGAATACCATGGTTGTAGATGAAGCTAAATTGCAAGGAGTCAATTTGGAGAAGAATATGATTATACAAACAAGTCCTATGTCTTCAAATCCCTCTTTGAATGCTATGGAGAATGTTTCAATATGTACAAATCTAGGTACGTCTTCAAATCCACATGTTAGTCAAATGGTAAATTTGTATGTAGAAGTTTTACAAGATGTTGGACTTAATGATGTTGACATTGATGATATTCAGAGAGATGAAACTTTTATAGAATTTGTTGAAAACGAAAAAGAAAAATATTTTGTTGCAAATGAAAATCAGAATGACCATTTTCTTGAAAATGGAAACAAAACCTATATTTTTGATGAAAATGAAAATGAAAACTGTTTTGTTGATGAAAATGAAGATGAAAATGTAAATGAAAATGAAGATGAAGATGAAAATGAAGATGAAAATCTAGAATGTGATGTTGAATTTAATGAAAATACTTTTTTTTTAAAAAATTGGAAGTGGTTTTTTCAATAATCTTCCTGGTCAAATTTATTAGAGGCAAATAAGAACACATGCCAATAGAATATACACCAAAATCTTTTATCATAAAAAATTTGCATTTCAATGTCAACTAATCATGCAATTGATGAGAATGCAAAAAATTAGGAAAGTAATGAAAAGGTTAGGATTTTATGTTAAACCAAAAAGAAAAGATCAATCATTAAAACATGTTATGTCTATTGTTGCTATTGCCATTCAATCTATTGGGAGAAATAGTCGATCTAAAGATAAAAACGTAGCAAGAAGAGCTATAACAACTGCTATAGTTAATAAAGCAACTTTGAATAAAATAATGGTAAGCAATATTAGTGAAGTTTTAAAAATACATCCTAAAACATTTCTAAGAGCGGAAAAAAGAAGAGAAAGTATAGAAAATGATCCTATCAATCAATGTTGGAGTTTTAGTGGACGACTACCAAGGTCTGATATAAAATTAAATCTTTGATCAAAAAATATTGGCATGATAATACTAGGGTTTCATCTAATGCTAGAGATGTTTTAAAATTAAGGGTGGGGTCCAAATTTTGTGATCCTCACCCAAAACACCTATTAGATACAACACAAACTGAATTTTATAGAAAATTTTGTAGCGATTCAATGTTACCTGGTAATATTAAAATAACTCAAAGGTCTTTTGAAAAATGTAAACCCTGGTATGTAAAAATTAATAAGCAATGAATATCTTGTTGTTGTAAAATACATGTTCAAATTCGTTATTTTTATGATGTTTTTTGATATATACATTGTACCTTGCATACTAACATGATTATACAAGAGTGTGGTATTGATATGCCACCTAAAAGAATAAGAGATTTTATTTCAGGTTTGTTTTGTGAAAAATCTAATGATAAATTATTTTATTTAAGTTCTTGCATTTCTAGACAATGCATTAATTGTGGAAATCTTTCATTTTTAAAAATTTGTTTGCATGAAAGTGTTGATCATGATTTTGGACAACAATTAGTAGATGTCAAAAGATTTAGGAATGTTCACTATTCTTTAAAAGATGGAAAAATAGGAAATTGTTGTGACTTAGTTACAAAAAAAGTTAGTGTGCATGCATTCATGAGTGAATTTAAGAATAAAATTATACCAAAATATGGCATGCACTTTGAACATGCTCAATGGCTTGATGGCCAATTTCGCGCATGTAGAAACACATTTCCAATTGGTACTATACTTTAAGTGGTTGATTTTGCAGAGAATTATACCCTCGCTCCACAAGAGGAAATTCAATCTCAATATTATAATTAAGTGCAAGTAGCTATGTTTGTCCATATTATTTATAGACATGCATATGATAGCACTGAGGATGATAGAAAAGTTTTGAGGGAGTATCATTTTTATTTAAGTGACAATCGGTTACACTCGTTAGAGTTTGTTTAATATTGTTTTAGTGTATTTTATAGAAATTTAAGAGAAAGAGGAATCCAAATGAAAGAACACCTCATATGGTTAGATAATTGTATGAGGCAGTTCAAGAATGATCGAATGTTCTATTGGTTAAGTAGGGTTCACAAGGAACTTAATGTCCAACATATATGGAGTTTTTTGAAATTGGGCATGGTAAAGGAGAACATGATGGAGATGGTGCGTGTGTCAAAAGAATTCTTGCTAGAGAACAATTAAAATTTGACGATTCAGTAAAATTTAAAGATGAACATGAGATTGCGGATTGGTGTAATAGAAGATTATTTGCATCTGGTTCGAGTGATTACTCTACAATTCATTGATTCTTTTGGTTGGTGGAAGAAGAGAACATTGTACCTAGAGTTGATTGTGAGACAATTAATGGATCTACTAAATGGAATTCATTTAAGAGTGCGACAACAAGCCCATGGAGTATTTGGACAAGGGAGCTTGCATGTTTTTTCCAGTTTTGTATCTTAGGAGATTGGGAAGCATGTGAAAATGCAGATTGGGTTGAATAGTGGGAGAAAAAATCATTGACACCTGCAGAAACACATAATCAATATGAAAGAACTATTGAAGAAAATGATCAAGTGTTTGCATCTAAAGATTATGACCGTGTTTCAGACCTTGTACAAGAAGGTAATTTTAATTCAATTTATTTCACTTTATTAAGTTATTTTGTAATACTAAATTATTTATATGGATATGCACAAGTTATTAAATCAAATTTTGTTGGCAGGACATGTGTATGATGTTATTGCACCCGAGGGGAATGAAGAGAGAACAAAATATTGGTTGTCTCATTGTGTGGAAACTAAACATAAGTTAATAACACCTCAAGAAGATGATGATGGCTTTCATTATCCAATAGGTATGGTGATCCTCTTAAGACACCCCCTTAAGCAAATTTTGATAACAAGTTTTAGATCCCCTTAAGCAATTTTTTAGAACAAGTCTTTGATCCCCTTAAGAAAATTTTGAGAACTTATTTGATGATGGTTTTTGAACATGTTTTCCAATAGAATCGGTCGTAGTTTTTGGCACTTGGCTATGAAAATACTTGAGAAGAAAGAATGGTCTACCTACATTTGAATACTATGAAACACATAAAAAGATTATACATTATTCACATTTGGTGGTGGCAACAAATATAAAACTAGAGTGGTATCGTGGAAGACCTTCAAAAAAAGTGCTATGGTCAATTTCTATGGAAGAGCATGAGGCAATCATAGATGCATTGCAAAAAAGAGAGGATGCAGATGGTACAATGGAATAAGTAAATACAGGTAAATATAGTTTTTATTTTACTTTGTCCCTTTAAATACATTAAATACATGTTTTGACATTGGTCAAGTGTTTCATTAGTTGAAATTAATTTAAATTTTCCTTTTATACATCCTTAAGGCATAATCACAAAAAGGATCTAGTCCATGCATATTCAACCTAGACAACATGGAATACTTGGTAAAAATAGGTAATTATTAGTTAAATTATATTTAAATACATGTTTTGATTACATATTGATATTGCTTGTACATTAATAGTTAAAATTGATTTATTCTCATTTTTGGTATCCTTAAGCCATCATTGCATTGATCTCATACTTTGAAACAAAAAGGAGAGGATGCCTGGATTCAATCTACAAACATGTGTTGAATACTTTTAAATGCAGGTACTTGAGTTCTGTACATATAGATAGTTTTACATAAATTAAAATATGTATGTTTTGATGATTTCATTGATATTGCTTGTACCTTTTTGATATTAGGTGGTGTGAAGACCTACTACATTCTAGCCACAAGTTTTAGATGTTCTTGAGATGGAATATCCAAATTTTGTAAAAAAAAATTTGAGATGACATATATGTACATACATACTTATAGAATTAAACATACTCTATGTACTTCTATGTATCAAATCAATATTCTATATATTTTGTTTGTTAAATGTGCATGTTTTCCTACTTTGAAACTTTATGTCTAATTGTATAATCACTAAATATCATGTATACATTATTGTTAAATCAATTATATCCTTAAGATGATGTATTATGACCCCTTAATACATCCCCTTAATAAATTCTATTATGACCCCTTAAGACATCCCCTTAAGACCCCTTAAGACATCCCCTTTAGACATATTATGACCCCTTAAGACATCCCCTTAAGACGTTCTATTATGACCCCTTTAGACATCCCCTTAAGACATTCTATTATGACCCCTTTAGACATCCCCTTAAGACCCCTTAAAACATCCCCTTAAGACGTTCTATTATGACCCCTTTAGACATCCCCTTAAGACATCCCCTTAAGATGTTCTATTATGACCCCTTTAGACATCCCCTTAAGACCCCTTAAAACATCCCCTTAAGATGTTCTATTATGAAACCTTTAGACATCCCCTTAAGACGTTCTATTATGACCCCTTTAGACATCCCCTTAAGACCCCTTAAAACATCCCCTTAAGACCCCTTAAGACATCCCCTTAAGACGTATTATAACCCCTTAAGACATCCCCTTAAGATGTTCTATTATGACCTCTTTAGACATCCCCTTAAGACCCCTTAAGGGGTCCCCTTAAGACATATTATAGCCCCTTAGGACATCCCCTTAATTTGTCATTATTTGTTTTGACAACTTATAAATTAGTGTTAGATGTTATTATTTATAGAATTTATTAATGCTTTTATTCTCTAATCTTCTATGGTTTTGTTTATTTCTTAACATTTTATCCTTTCTAGTATATAAATAGATTGCTTTTGTTTGTAAATTATGATTTATTGACTAATTATTGATTGACGTGAATTGAATAAGTTCATTGAGTAATTATCACTATTTATTGAATGTACATATCATGTATATCATGTATGAAATCACTAAATTTGTAAAGTATAAATATTAAAATGTCCTATATTAATATCATGTATGAGATCACTAAATTTCACATTAATGTCCTATATTAATGTCTTGACTATGAACATAAAATATATAAATGTACAAGTGTAAATTAAAATTTCAAACAATAATAAAGTCCATAATTTGTGTAACATATTAAGTGCATAAAACCAATATATTAAGCACATGAAATAAAGTCTAGAGTACAACCCGTGAACTAAAGTCCAACTAAGTACTTGAGCCATGAAATATAAAGTCCAATAGAGTACATGAGAAACAAGAATATAGTCCATGAAATAAACAAATATAACACATAAAATCACATGTTTCTAGGTCATGTACTATCTCTATAATCAAGATACCTCTTCACACCATGTGGACTATGTGGATGACCTAAAACACTCTGTACAAGACAAAGATGAAATTAGATGTAAGACAATGAAAAATGATTTAATGACAATTTAATTTATAATCCATCATAAAATTAAATTACCATCATATCTGAGTCTGGATGCTCTAGTACACCTGAAGCAACCTCTAAATTCTCCAAATCAATCTGCATAAACAAGACAAAGAAATTTGAAATTAGATGCACAGCTCTACAATTATTATTTTTTAATTCAATTTAATTTATAATTTATCATATTTTAATTGTATCGTATTTTGAGGTTGTGCACCAAGCTCTTCTCTAGGACCTATTTGTACATGCTCAACTACAAAATGTGTCTCATGCTATAAAAGAAAAAGAATATGTAACAAATCTCATATTATGTATATATTCAATTTAAAATTTATAATTGACTTTAAATATAATAATTGACTTTAAATATAATTAAAAATTTAAATTACCATTTGATCTGGAGCCTGCTCTACATGTCCTCCTATGGTGTAACTATGTCTGGGTCAGGGCTGAAAGTTGCACTAACAAAGTCCTACAAGATCAAAATTAAAGCATGTACAATTGAATTAGGTTAATATATATATATATATATATATATATATTCAAGTTTGCACATTTTGTGTAGAAAGTTTTGTAAACAACCTAGAAATCAGTGGCCTCACGAGTAGCTACAACATCAAATGTTTTCCCAATGCCCATTCTTATTGTGGTATCAACCTAGACATACATGTACATAGACAATTAATGCTTATAATATTTACAAGTGTACATGCACATGCGTTTCATATATCTGTGAATTCAAAATTCATAAAATTGTAACTATACTAATGTAAACTTTAAACAAATTTATAATATGAATGTACCTACCCCTGATCTATGACACCCGATAGTGGAGGAGTGTTTGACAATCCCTCAGGAGGAATCGACATGGATGTCGATTGACTTGCCTAAACCAACATAAATATTTCAAACATATATGTGATTCAATTATAAATTTAAAACTCAAGTTAAATTTATGATTTCATATATAATTTTAAAAATTGAAATCAAAATACCCCATAAGGGTTGCCGAGTACGACTAGTGTCGATGTATTTACTCATGGAATATATGATTGCCCCATCGTTAGTTTCATCTGTATACCAAAAAAATTGATTGTTAAAGTGTATTGCAAACGTTTCTTTGATATATACATCCATCAAAATTCTTATAAAATGAACGTACTCTAGATGCATATTTATACTTGTGTCACAGTGTCCTCAGGGTGATGGTCTGTTGTAAGAAACTCTACAAATGAACTTATGCGACTAGATGAACCACCAGAATCTCTCCGTCCACCTGAACTAGGTGTGGCCTAATCAGGTCCATAGCATACTTGATGACAACTAGTACATATATGGGGGATGGGCCTCGACACTCCTAAAGCAATACTCAGACTAGCTCCATAAAAAACTCCTCCATCATCATCGTCTCTACGCTCCCCACCCGCAATCACATAAGGATATTGATCGAGGTCTCCTACGAGTGTACTAAGGGAACCTAATGTTGAGACTAGAGCTCAATGATCTATAGGTGCAAGAATGGGAGGACCAGGAGCAACAACAAGGGGTTGTTCATGCACGGGGCATTGGGGATCAACCCTTTCCCCTAACCTTTGTTGTGGCATGCCGCCACCAACACCCTGAAATGATCTAAAATCAAAATAATTGGGCTTTTGCCCCAAAACAAACTCTACATCCAGTTTTCTCAAAAAATACAATGGGCACTCCCAATTAGCATCTGGGGGACTATCAAAAACCATATACCATTGATCCCAAAAATGTGCACTCATATGCGGATGTATGCACCACCTCATGGATATTCTAGATTTGTTGGGTGGAATGGGTTGTCAAGTAATGGGGTCAAGAAAGTAGGGGGCTAGATGGGATTTTTTTATTTTAAGGTCTAATATTTGTTTGTAAGAGAGACCATCAGAATAAAATTGTCTCATTTGTTCTCTCTCTCATTGATGCCTATCAAGATCGGAATCGATCATCCTGATGGCATCAACAATGTTTTGCATCGAAGATGCAAAATGTATCACATGTGGACGAATCAATGCTTGACTCTGATTGATTTGATTTTGTAAGGATGCAACTTGATCATTTATATCTCCTCTCAAGTTAGCCTCATCAGATGCAATAGGTGCTAGTTGTGGCATATTAGGTGGAGGGGGAGGTGGAGGTGAAGGGGGAGGGGGAGGTGGATGTGCCTATGGTTGAGGTGGTGGATTGATGATATCATTAATGTTAAAATCATCCATGATATGAGATATAAATGTTCGCCTGCATTAAATCATACAAAATAGGATGTGCATACATATATTAAGATCATATATTTAATTGAAATGCACATATATATGTACATTGATTGAACTTGAGCATGTCCATACAAAATTCAAAATTTAACATGTACATGTACATTCAAAATAAAAAATATGATGCATAATTTTCATGTGTACAGATCATTAAACTAAACTATGTACATACATACAAATTTCAAAATTTAAGAACAATATATGAAATTTTTTAATACATGTGCATACATACTAAACAATAAACTTGAAACATTCATAAAAGCTCATTTTATGTCTAACACACACACACACACATATATTACAATTTTTCACTAGGAGAAATCATGATCTAGTAGATAGTCATAAAATATACACTATTATATATTATTCATTATAAGTCCATAAATTCAACCAAATTCATAAATACATGTCACTAAAAATATCCATCTAGAACCAAAATCATAAATTCATGTCACTAAAAATATCCATCCAACCAAATTTATAAATTCATCACACAAAATATTCATCTTTCACCAAATTCATAAATTCATAACTATTTAAGATCATTGTCTTAATTTAGAAACTATTGTGGCTCTCTACTGCATCTCTTCATTTCTTTGTGTCTTCCTTTTTAAAATCGGAAGTTCTCCTCTCCTCTAGCCATTTTTGATTCTCATCTAAGATCCCATCTATAGCCCTAAAAACATAAACAAGGGTTTGCATCCTAGATGCAAACACCTCATAGGAGGTGCGGCACATTCTTCATTTTGAATAATGTTGATTTGATCTTGGATGGTTCTAACATTGGCATTGATTTTTTCTTGCAAACAAGCATGTTCATTGATCTCAGGTGGTGGAGGTGGGGGGTTACGAGGTGGAGTGGGTGGAGGTGGAGGTGAAGGTGGATTGTGAATATTATTGAATGGATCCATGTGATCTTTAAGATATGAGTGAACCTGCATTAGATTTGTAATTTCAAGATGTAAGATACATGTTTAGGAAATACCTTTAAACCATTCAATATAAATGGCCTAAATAATTGAATACAAATGATAAAATATGTAAAGCCTCATTTATGCCCATGCACATTTGAATGAAAAATAAAATTAATCCATTAATATTATATAATTCCGCATGATCTTATTATTGTTAAATTTGGTTGTCTTAAAACTTTGATCACCAAATTTTAAGAACTTCTTGATCCCCTTTAATAATGCCATATTGGGACCCCTTAAGAAACACCACGCATTTAGTGGCAGTGGATGGCTTAAAGGTGCCTACCTAGTGAGGTCCTAGGAGAAAAATGACATGGCTCAAGTGAATAAAATTTGGTGAAGTTTCCCAAGGCAACCAAATTTCATTAAGAGCCTTTAAAGAAAAAATGATGGCTTTAGGGTTTAGGGTTTAGACTTTAGAGTTTAGGGTTTAGGGTAATAGGATAGCTTAAGGGATCTACATGTAGTAAGATCCTAGGATAAAATTACTTGGCATAAGGGAATGAAATTTGGTGGAGTTGCCTAAGGCAACCAAATTTCATTAAGAACCTAAGAAAAATTGATGGCTTTAAGGTTTAGGGTTTAGGGTACACACATGCACCTATGATATGCATGTAGTAATATCCTATGACAAAATTACATGGCATAAGGAAATGAAACTTGGTGGATTTTCCTAAGACAACCAAATTTTACTTTAAGGTCAGGTATGACAAAATGAATGGTTTAGTGTTTAGGGTTTAAATTTTAGAGTTCAGATTTTAGGGTTTACAGAACTCTAGTGAAGTTTTGGTGCCCCTTGAACATAATGAACTTGCAAGTTAGTGAAGAAATACTTCCTTCTTGTAGTGGAATATTTGATTGAGATTCTACCTTGTTTCAACTAACCAACCTGATCATGAATCTCATTCATATTATAATCTTGCACGATCTTATTATTGTTAAATTTGGTTGCCTTGGGAAACTTCACCAAATTTTAAGAACTTCTTTGATCCCCTTAAGAAATGTCATATTGGGACCCCTTAAGAAATCAATTTACAATTTAGGGTGATAGGATGGCTTAAGGGGACCTAGATGTCTAGTGAGGACCAAATTTAGTCATACTGTGACCTCATTGGTTCCATCTAGCTCTGTGTCAAAAGTGTTTACCCCTTTAATAAAATAAAGTATCATGTTAAAAATGAATCAATCTATACATATCACAAAAATAACATACATCTATCAAAACAAGTACAAATTTCCTCCTACATTAGAGGATATCAAAATAAATATGAAATATTTTAATAATTATACATGTAATCACTTATTAATAAGTTATATCATACATAATTTTAATCGCATAATAAAGGAATAAATATACATATGTAGAAGATACAAAAATAAAAAGGAGGCTACTCACATGGATCTTGATCCTCCTAGGAAGTGCCTAGATTAGTGTATTTCGTGTAGAACTCTATGTAGGTGTTGGGACCTTCACCTCTCTCCATGTATATTTCCAACAATCCCACTCACTCCCTCTATAGAATTAATTCCTTTGTTATTATCTAGTTCTTTTAATCTTCTAAATTAACCTCTTATTTATAGGAGCATAATATGAATCCTCCTCCTCTCTCTATTGTAATAATATCCTAGTTCCTCCAACCTATCATCATGTACCTCCTCCCTTTCCCATGTAATAGGTGTACCTTAGGTGTTAAATGGTTCCATCTTGGTCTCCTTATTGATCCATTTATATCCTTCCACATAAATCTATATAGTATCAAAATATAGGTAATTTTATGGTTATTGAATCTCTCTTAATTGCTAAATAATCCATTATGATTGAGGATGGGTGGATTATTATCTAGGATCACATCTTAAAAATCCTATAGAGGTCATGTGGTATGTTTTTCTTAATACATATATTCCCATACAAACCTCTTTACATGTATTATCAACTCTCCTATATAACGCATAATCTTCTAGATTTTAAATTTCATATGATATATACCCAAGTGTTTCCAATTGAATTTCTGCTAATTATACTTTTATGGTATTCTAGATATTCATAATAGTTTTCATAAATCTACCAAATAGACCCATTCTTGGATATTGAACCCACATAATTTTTAGGTATGTCCAATGAAAGAGAAACTTTACCAATAAAGAATTCCCACCGTGACTTCCTCCTATCTTGTGGATATAATAGAATAAATTTTTCTTCCAATGATTTAGATCCCTAATGATCATGTCTAAGTGTCATAGAGAGTGATCATCCACTCTTCATAAACTTGTAGAAACCAAAAGGTTTTATATTATGTGTTCAAATAAGTGAAAACATTACAAAAATCTCTACTGAATGGTGACAACAGAGGGTTTTTTAAGGCAACCAAATTTCATTTTAAGGTCCTAAGACAAAATTCAAATGATTTAGTGTTGAGGGTTTAGATTTTATAGTTCAGGGTCTAGGGTTTAGCAAACTTAGGGTGAAGTTTGGGTGGACCTTGGAATAATTTAGACTTGCAAGTTAGTGCCAATTGGAATTGATTGTACATGCTTAGATTTACAATTTGCAAACAAACACTGATAAACTTTATGAATTTTAACTATTCTTTAACATATTGTTTTCTAATCTAATTATAATTTAACATTGAAACTAAAGTTTAACATATCATTTTTTCCATACAATGCAAATAAAATTTAAAACATTTAAGCAATGCAAATGAATTTTTTTGAGCTCGAAATTACCTAGTTTTCAAAATCAAAATGATTTGTTCGATTTCAATTTAGGGTTTTAACAAAAAAAATTGTTCCAATTCAATTTAGGGTTTCAATTTCTAAGCAATTAGGGTTTTTAATGCAATTTTTTCATTTCAGTTCAAACTAGGGTTTTCAAATTTATTTTTTTTCATTTGATTTGAATTCAGGGTTTTAAAAAGCTTGATTGGAGTTTCTCAATGCAATTTTTTTATTTCATTTCAATTTCTAGGGTTTTGAAATGCAATTTTTTTTGTTTCGTTTCAATTAGGGTTTTCAAATTCAATTTTTGTTTGTTTAATCGAACAATTTAGGTTTCAAAAGTTAAATTTTGTTTGCAAAACACAATTTAAGGTTCATTTTTTCATTTCTATTAAAACATCTTTAGGTTTCACTGCATTTTTTTATCTATTTTTACAATTACTCATTTCTACTATAACTGGGGAAAAAATGCTCAAAACGTGAAATAAATTAAAAAAAACATGCTAAATTCACTTATTTTCTTCACAATTTCAATAAAAAATGGAAAAATAAAAAAAAGGGGCATGGGCGGGTACCTGGAGCTGTTTGTTGGGGTCGTTGTCAACTGTACTCAGGATCCCATCTACTGCAAAATGAACTTTGTTTGTTTTTAAAAAAATAAATAGCATTATAAAACAGGATCCCAATTTCTACAAAACAGGATCTCGATTTTTATAAATCGGGATCTCGTTTCGTAGTAATCGAGATCCCGTTCCTTGCCCATTGGTTTGGGATCCAATAGGAAACGGGATCCCTATTTTTAAAAAGTAGGATCTCGCTTCATATTTAGGCTCGGGATCTCGTATATTAAAATCGGGATCCCATTTTTGCAAAACCGATTTCAATTTTTTGGCTAAGGAAAAAACTTCCACGTTTCGTGGACTCAACTTTGTGCACTTACCCTATGACAACATTTTATTTATTCCATCCCTTCTATTACAGGTGCATTGCATATTATCTATATTTTGATGAAGTAATGTGTTATAAACGACCTTTGAGAATAATCATAGTGACTGCAAAATCAAACACAATGGTCAAATAAACAATTAGATCCTCATATGCTCTATATTAAGTGTAATAAGGAATATTGATTTCACCATTGATCAGAGTGGTGGACAATGTATGTTCTTGCTCGATGGTTTGGTGAGAGCCAATGAGGCTTCATGACCCAATATGGTAGGGTGGAGAGCAGGCCTCATTTGGTTGTGTTTCATTTTATATTTCCTATGTGCAGATATATATGTTTTTGACATAAGATTTAGACAAGATTCATATGTTTGATAGGTTGTATATTAAGTGTAATATTAAAAATTTCTTTAAGCATTGATTGTATTGAGACAACAATCTCTATTTTTAAATCTTGCACCCAAAAATTTTACATGTAATCTCTAGAGATATATTCCAATCGCATGTAAAGTCAACTTCCCAAATAAAATGAAAAATATAGTTCGACATTTTTGTGCCAATCTACTTTTTCATTAACATCAACAAAATCCTATGGATGCAATTATCTCTTTATTGTTATGGTTGACCATGACTTATGTAAATATACTTATTTGAAATTTGTATGTCCTATTGCAAATCAATAATATTCTAAGCTTTCAAATAATTCTATTATCCTTTTGACATAACCTACATGTATTAGTACCTTTATCTGTTCCCTACCATTTTAGTTTAATGGTATCATAAAAGGGTTATTAATGATGCCATAAGGATTCTTAAATGTGGTCACTTCATCTCTCTTGGTATGTATCAATCTTGTTTGAATATGCTATAACATACATACATATTTGCACATAGGCGTAATAAGATGAAACAAAACGAAATCAATCTTCCAAATAATATTTACAATATAGCTTATCATTTGTTGTGTGCATATATGCAAGCATCCTTTTCTCTCTCTTAGATTGCATCCCTGCCAATTGGAGTCCCCTCTTCCTATCAACTCATTGTTGCATGTCACTACATGCAACTTCTAGTTATTCATGGTTGGGCATTTATTGCCCAATTTTATTTTTTTTGTCTTTTCTTATTATGTAGCACTGCCTAAAAGGACTTGTATTAATGATATTTTTTAGCTGTTCATTATTTTGGTATTAGTATTTAAACTTGTGTGAACTATATCTACATTTTAATTTTTTAACTTTTAACTTTTTATGTGTGCCCAGCGAAACCTTAAAAAAGAGGAGAGGAGTCATTTTGTATTTTACTACATTAGAAAGAGAGAGCATAGTCCAACTCAAACTTGGTCCAGAACAAAACAATATACAATTTTATGTGCAACTATAGATGTTGCTTTATTATTGATGAATATGTTTATATATCTGAAGCTAATTTAAGTGTAGATTTTGTTTCAGAAACAATTGTAGCTGTTGCTTTTTATCTTGCTCTGAATTTTCTTATGCTCTAACTTGTTTGTGTAAATTAAATCCTATGTCTTATTGCATTAAATTTGTTTTTATCTCCTCTTCCCCTCCTTTAAAACCCACATTCTTTCCTATTTCACTTGTGTGCAACGCAAGGTAAATGAGGCATTTGAGATGAAACAGAGTTTGTCACAATCATCATCACCATCAAGGTTGTTGTACAAATTAGAAACAACAGATATTACACTAGGAAATCTCAACAATCTTCTAAACTCCAAATCCAAATTGCAGCTCCCGATTCATCTCTCTCCCTCCACCTTAGCACTAAATGATTTGGAGACTACTCTTCCTCTCCTTGAACACAAAATCAACCAGCTATTCAAATTTCTCATCTCTTTTGTAAATGGTGAAACTATTAATGGTAGAAATTAGGGGGTAGTGTTAGAATAAATCAATAATTTCTCCTTATCTGTATGTAGGCGGGGGAGAAAAGAAAATAGAAATAAAACTCAGTGTTTTGATTTTCCCTTAGAATAGATATGCATGGAGTTTAGGAGATTAAAAAAATAGCATATTTTTTTGTAACTGTTAGATTAAAATCTACGTAGGATTTTATTGCTTTAGTTTTGTTTTTTAAGAAGCTTTAAAGCTATTTTTCACACAACTAGTTTTGGCTTATCTTCTCATTGTATTCCCTCAAGCCCTCTATAAGAAATAGGGGTGTATGTAATTTTTTGAGATAAGGAATAGAAGTTTGTTCTGCAGGAAGTTCATAACTTCTCTATTTTTTGTTTTATTTATTTCATCTCTCTTTCTAGCAAAGGGGTATCGAGCCAATTTGGGCGTAATTGTATTGGAGAAAGTAGAAGCCATAGTTTGAAGAAATAGATTGTTGTAGCAGATCACTGCATTAATGGAAGCAAGCACTATATTTTACCCCAAATTCCTATTTTCACTGGTAAGAATTATGATTTTTGGGAAATTAAGATGAAAAAATTATTATGTTCACAAGATGTTTGGGATTTGGTAGAAAATGGTTTTGCAGAACCACGAGATCAGGCAACCTTTCAAGCATTAACACAAGGAGAAAAAGATCAACTTAAAGACAACAAGAAAAAGGATGCAAAGCTTTGTTTTTAATTCAACAAGCAATGGATGAGTCCATCTTTCCTAGAGTTGCAGCAACAACAAGAGCCAAGAGAGCATGGGAGATTTTGGAGATAACCTATCAAGGTACTACAAAGGTGAAAGTGGCTAAACTACAGACTCTTAGAAGAAGTTTTAAAGATTTGCAAATGAATGAATCTGAGTCCATGGACCAATTTATGAGTAAGAGCGAATATTGTAAATCAAAATTAGATCTAAGGGTATGTGCAGATCATGATGGGCCAAAAAGTGGCAATATGATGGGTATGTGGCTGATGACTTTTTATTTACCCAAAATTGATGAAACGAAAAGGGTTTTTAAAGGAGATTCTCAACTTTCCACCAATATAAATTATGCTTTACTTAGAATTTAATAAGTAATTATTATTCATTTTCTATTCAAATTATGACTAAAGTCTTGATTGATAGATTGATTGAAAAACATCTATAACTTTCAAACGGTATCACATTTTTTGAATCTAAAACATTCGTCACATTCTATGATTTGCATACTATAGAATTAAAAAAAAAAAGAAAAATTGAATTTCATGAAGTTTTGACCAAGTTAAGGTGGTTAGACATAATGAAGTTTTATATTTTAAAAAGTTGTAATAAAAATTCATAATTAATTATTTACTTGAAAAAAATTACAAAAAATATGCATCACATTGGGGCATGAGTGCTCTACTTATATATAAAATATTATAAAATAATATTATTATTTTATTGTGGTTAGGTGTCGACAGACACCTACTTTTATTTTTTCCCCTCGAAATTTAAGCACTAATCGCATTGAAATTTCAAATTTTTACAAATAGATTTTTTAAAAAAAAAAAACCTAGTAGTTTAGAAACTACATTTAATTTTCTCAATAGATTCTATTCTCACATATTTTTAAAATAATATAGATAACTTATTCAAATTTTTACATCAAGTTGCCTAACTCTAATTTTTCTCAATTTTTGCCACTTATAACTGATTTTTCCATGATGATCTTGCACATACCCCTAATGGAGAATATTTAATAGACCAAAAGATTATAGAAAATATTCTGAGGAGTTTACCCAGTAAATTTGATGCTATAGTTGTAGCAATTGAGCAATCCAAGGATTTGACATAGTTATCAGTAGATGAGTTAATTGGATCTTTCTTAACACATGAGTCTAGAATGAATGGAAATAACAATACTTCTATTGAGAATGCTTTCAAGTCTTAGGTATCATCTGATAGAGGAAGAGGAAGGTCAAGCTTTAGAGGAAGAGGAAAAGGAAGAGGTGGTAGAAGTGATTCAGATCAAGGTGAAAAGAACAATCTAGATCAAGATGAAAGGAATAATCAAAACTACAACAATAGAGGACATAGAAACAATCATTCCAATCAAAATACACAAAGTTTTGATAAATCTAACATTCATTGTTATTATTGTAAAAAATATGGTCATTATGCCTATGAATGTAGAAAGAAACAAGGAGATATATGGATAAGCAGAATGAAAATTACACAAATGAGTCTACATCTAAATCTGAAAGTTTGTTCATCACATGTCATGTTGCTCAAGAGAGCACTAGAAATATTTGGTTTTTGGATAGTGGATGCAGTAACCATATGACAGGGAATAAAAACTTGTTTGATAGTCTTGATGGTTCTATAAGGTCTAAAGTGAAATTAGGAAATGATAATATAGTGGCAGTAATGGGTAAAGGAGTAATAAATGTTTTGAAAAGAAATGGTGAAAGAAGTTTTATTTCTAATGTTTATTTTGTACCTAGACTAAAGCATAATTTGATGAGTGTTGGACAACTAGTACAAAAGGGGTACAAAGTATCTTTTATGAACATTTTTTGTACAATATTGGATAAATTTCCAAATGACAGGTTGATTACAAAAGTGGAGATCACTAAGAATCAAATGTTCCCCCTCCAAATTAAGTGTTCCCAAGGGGAAGAAGAAGCTAATTTCAAAACTGTGTAGTTAGACCAATCATGTCTATGGCATTTGACGTATGGACGTTTACATTTTGGAGGTTTGAATTTGTTACAAAAGAAATAGATGGTAAAAGGATTTCCTCCTATAGAGCAGCGAACAAATTCATGTGAGAGTTGCATTTTAGCAAAACAACATAGAGAGAGTTTTCTTGTAGGAACCTCCTATAGAGCAAGGGAATTATTGGAGATAGTGCATAGTGACTTATGTGGATCAATGAAAACTCCATCATTTGGAGGTAGTATTTATTTCCTAACCTTCATTGATGATTTTAGCAAGAAGACTTGGGTATATTTTCTCAAGTAGAAGTCTGAAGCATTCAGTAAATTCAAGGATTTCAAGTCTATGGAGGAAAAGCAAAGTGGACAATATATCAAACTACTCAGATCTAATAGAGGTGGTGAATTTAATTCTAATGAATTTCTAGATTTTTACAGAGATCATGGGATCAAGAAACAATTAACAACAAGGTACACACCACAACAACATGGTGTAGCAGAGAGAAAGAATAGAACCATAATGGAAATGGATATGAGTATGTTGAAGGCTATAAACTTGTCTAATATTTTTTGGGCAAAAGCAGTAGCTTGTGTTATGTACATTTTGAACATAAGCCCTACAAAAAGTGTCAAGGACAAAATTCCACAGGAAGCATGGAATGATAAGAAGCATAGTGTACTTCATTTAAGATTTTTTGGATGTGTTGCATATTCATTCATGCCATCTGAATTGAGAAGAAAATTGGATGATAAAAGTGAGAAATGTATTTTCATTGGTTATAGTGAGCAATCAAAGGCTTATAAATTGTATAATCCCATTTCAAAGAAAGTGATTGTTAGCAGAGATGTTAAATTTAAGGAAGAAGAAGCATGGGATGGTAGCATTGATAGATCAATCACGATTGGAGCACCAATACCAGATAATGATGAAGAACTTGAAGATAAAATTGTGCAAGGTGATCTATCAACTACTCAAGCAAGAACAAATACTCCAACAAGAACTCCAAGGAATATTGTACAAGGTGAATTATCTGCTCATGCAAAGATCCTACTCTTGCCTCATTAAGATCAAAGGAATATTGTACAAGTAAGTGATGAATCAAATCCTACTCTTACCTCACTAAGATCAAAGTATAAAGCAAAGAAAATGATAAGTTTGAAAGATCTATATGATCAAAGAGAAGACAATTTGGATTTGTACTCAAATTTTGCATTATTCTCTCATGATCCTATGTATTTTGAAGAAGCAGTTAAGGAGGAACATTGGATTAAAGCTATGGATGAAAAGATGAATTCCATTGAGAGAAATCACACATGGGAGCTTGTTAATCTACCTGAAGGTGAGGATTTTATAGGAGTCAAATGGGTTTATAAAACCAAATTTAATGCAGAAGGTGAAATTGAAAAACATAAGGCAACGTTAGTAGCAAAAGGTTTTGCACAACATTATGGAATTGATTACAATGAGACATTTGCTCCAGTTGCTAGACTAGATACTGTTAGAATGGTGTTAGAATGGTCTTAGCAATAGCTACACATAATAATTGGAAAGTATTTCAAATGGATGTCAAATCAGATTTTCTGAATGGTTTTCTAGAAGAAGTATATGTGAAACAACCACCAGGTTATCAAGTTCATGGACATGAAGACAAGGTTTATAGATTGAAAAAAGCACTCTATGGTCTCAAACAAGCACCAAGAGCTTGGTATAGCAGAATTGATTCATACATGCAAAGTAATGGATTCAACAGAAGCAGTAGTGAGTCTACTTTGTACACAAAGATCAATAAAGAAGGTCAAATTTTGGTTGTGTTTATATGTTGATGATTGAATTTTCACTGGAAATTTTTCTGTAAGCACATTTAAATCAGCAATGAAGAATGAATTTGAAATGAAAAAATTGGGTTTGATGAAGTATTTTTTGGGCATTGAAGTTATTCAAGTAGATGAAGGAATTTTTATTAGTCAATCCAAATATGCAAAATATGTGTTGAAAAGGTTTAGGATGTTGAATTGTAATCCAACATCTACACCAGTTGCAACAAGCACTAAGATTAGTAAGGAAGACAAAGGGTCAAAGGTTGATTCTACATTTTTCAAAAGATTAATTGGAAGTTTGATGTATCTTACAACTACAAGACCATATATAATGTATGGAGTTAGTCTAATCTCAAGATTCATGGAGTCACCAAAAGAATCACATTGGCTTGTTGGGAAGAGGATATTGACATATGTGGTAGGAACAATAGGATATGGAATCTTGTATTCCACAACTAATGTTTTTTGTTTGAATGGTTATACTGATAGTGATTTTGCAGGTAGTGTTGATGATAGGAAGAGTACTTCTAGATATATCTTTCATTATGGGATAGGTGCAATCTCATGGGCATCAAAGAAGCAACCCATAGTGATGCTTTCATCACCCAAAATAGAATATGTAGCAGCCACCTCAGCAGCATGTCAAACAGTTTGGATGAGGAAAGTTTTGATAGATTTATTGCAAGCTCAAGAAGAGCCAACTCCAATCTTCTGTGACAGCAAATCAGCAATCACATTGTCGAAGAATCATATCTTTCACAAGAGGAGCAAGAATATTGATACAAGATATCACTTTATCAGAGAGTTGGTGAATGATGGTGAAATTCAATTGAAATTTTGCAGATTTGAAGATCAATTAGTAGATATATTTACCAAGGCATTAGCAACGAAGATTTTTGAGCATTTAAGAGAAAATTTGGGCATTGTAAATGGTGAAACTATTAATGGTAGAAATTAGGGGGAAGTGTTAGAATAAATCAATAATTTCTCCTTATCTGTATGTAGGCGGTGGAGAAAAGAAAATAGCAATAAAATTCAGTGTTTTTTTTTCCTTAGAATAGATACGCATGGAGTTTAGGAGATTATAAAAACAACATTTTTTTTTGTAACTATTAGATTAAAAGCTACGTGGGATTTTATTGCTTTAGTTTTGTTTTTAAAGAAGTTTTAAAGTTGTTTTTTACACAGCTAGTTTTGGCTTATCTTCTCATCGTATTCCCTCAAGACCTCTATAAGAAACACGGGTGTATGTTATTTGTTGAGATAAGCAATAGAAGTCTGTTCTGCAGGAAGTTCACATCTTCTAGTGTTGCATTCTTGAACATCCTTTCTTCTCAATGACCACCCACTTACTTCCAAGGAATTCTTAACAAGGCTACCAAATTGGCCTTTTATACAGTTTGGGGCCTCCATAATACATGTAAGATATATGTGTATTAATACTACAACCAAGATCAAGGTCGAATCAATCTTCTTCCAAACAGAAAAATAGAACATTCATCACAATTTTAATTTGTTTGTCAATGATAATCATAACTTTACAACTGCATCAATTTACTTCTCCTTTATTTTAAAATACATACAACATTTTCCATTGCTGTATATGTTGTGTGGCTTCTTACTAATGAATGCCAAATGAAACTTATGCCAATTCTAAATATAATTTATTTTAATTTCATGCAATTCAGAAACTAGATGTATATGTGAATGTCTTACGAAGACTATGGTCTAGTTCATTGTTTTTTGTCTTCTTTTGTGTAAACTCCATTTGTGGGATTTTTTAGAGTGCTGCATATTTATTTCTCATTTAGTCTCATTTTTTTGGATTACCAAGGATTTTTTGAAAGCCAAAGACATGTCCTCTATAACTATTGCAATAGCTGATGGTGAGATGGCTCCAAAGGTCTATAACAAAATTTGGCATTTATATTCAAAGTTGTCTACTGATACTATAAAATTTGAATGTAATTGATATGGAAATTGTAATCTTAATTTTTTCTTATGTAAGTTTTACTCTCCCATAACAAAATTTTCTCTTTTCATGAAGAATTCCTAGCAACTTCACAACAATTAGATATTTAGGTTAGGAATTTATTCTTCATGACCTTCATGACCTTCATGACCTTCAACACGTCAATATGTTAATCAATCAATTTAGTCATCGGTTCATGACCAATACCTTGTTTGTGCTTTCTCATTGAATATGTGATTCTAATGATTTTGATCAAGCATGCCTCAAGGATTCTATATGGTTTGATCAACTTGTGTTCCCCATTATAAACCGGGTGTTCTTAAAGAATCTACTCGGTTATTTTATCTCTTTGAATTAAAATAATTTCTTATTATTTGACTCCACAAATAGGTTTTCATGGACCTTACCGTGAACCTAAAAAAATCTAATGAGATTCAAGAGGTGGCTTGTGGTTTTCACAAAAAAAAATACATTTATATTAATTTATTTAACACTAGTTTCTATTCAAGTGCTATTTAAATTTATTTAAATTCTCTTGAGGATGACATTCATCTATGGAATTTCTTGTTGAAATATTTAGTTTGGATATTAACATAACATGAACTAAGGATTCCACCATGGTTTTGAAAAATGTGTGGTCATGATTAAGGGATAGAAAGAACTATAATATTTTGCAAAATTGGGATCATTTTTGCCTGGTGGGATATTTTTACCAATCTGATTGTCCTTATCCATCCTTCAAACACTTTCTTATCAAGCTTGTTGAAGCAAGTAAATAGGATTCTCATAGTAATGATTATTTTTGTACTAAACCTACTCTCCAATTTTATAATTTTTAATTTGTTACCCTCCATCAAGGTGCTTAGTTTAAAGAGAAAAATTATTGATCACAACATGAGATCTCTTTAAGATCTTTTATATGAAATTGTTCTTTATTATTATAAAATAGAATCAATGATTCTTTTTAATATCGATTGTCAAATAGAAAAATTTCCTAGGTAGCATGTATGAAAATAAGCATGGTATGTGGAAATTATACCTAAAGTAATCTTAAAGGAGAGTAAAATATAGTTTTTAGATCTCTACAATTTACAAAAAGGAGAAAGACATAAAAAATAAACAAAGTTATACCACAACCTATGTGTACACAAGGGGAAAACACTTGCAAGAGAAAAAATATATACTTTAAAGCATTTTAATGTATTATTTAGCAATCTAAATACGATTACATTACACTTGCAAAGGAATTATTAACATGAGCATCACTAGCTAGAGATTTGGAGTAATTCTACTAGTATAGCAATACCTAAAAATTTCTTTACCAAATACCTCCTTCTCAAACACCCCACATAGGATAAGCAATACATGGAACATAAAATGATAATTATAAAACCATGAGCTAATGCCATCTAAAAATATGGCATGAAAGAACCTAGTTAGGAAACTAACACGTAAATCCCAAGATGAGTTGACAGGCTAAAGTATATTCCTTCCACCTACCATAAGTATCATAATCCACTTATGAACTCAACTTCTCTTCTCTTGCCTTATTATATCTATTCAAAGATGTCTTATGACACATCACAACACTTTTCATAAGTGGGTCAACATGTGTGGCTCTTCTAATAGTTATTTTCTATGTCTTGGTTATTTTTATATTTCTAAAATAATTATTCTAGCAAAAAACCAACTCTATAATCTAGAAAATGAGGTTTTCTATATCATAGTCTAAAATTTTATTTTTAAAATACTTAAAAATAGGTAAGTTTGAAACATATTTCCTCATATATCCCTTAGAATTTAAAACCTAAAAAAATAGGGTTCCACCTTTTAGGAGATGAAACACTAGGCATAAGGACATAGACCTATTTCGCTTAATTTCACTCAAGGAAACCCTAGAGATCTCAAATGAAGGAAACATATCTACTAAAGGTTATCCTAGGGTATGATCAAAGGATAAAACGGGGTTCAAAACCAAGCTAGGGCTTGGAAATACAACATGCAAGACCTAATTATGAAACTTAATGATATGCAAGACTACAATAACTGACCTAGAAATGAATGTAAAACAAAATAGGAAAGTGAGAGAACATAGAGGTGCACCTAGAAACCTGTAGCAGCTTCAAATGAAGACCTGAAATGCTGGAAATACTAAATTTAATGAACACTGGGACTCATACACCATACTGGGTGATTTAGTCCCAAATTAGGGTTTTTGGGAAGCAATATAAATCTAGTAGAGACAAGTCTAAAACACATGAAAATTGGAAAAATCTCTATAGTAGGACTCATACACCAAAAGTGGCATATTAGTCCTTCTCAGCTTTTCAAAAATTCAAAGTTTGAATCTACTCTTCAATCCCTTCTCTATCTTCTCAACTTGATTTTTGGATTTGAACTACTCAATTTTACTATGTAGGTGTCTTTTAGTGATCTTGTAAACAAGGTGAAAACTTTGACAACTTGAAAAACTTGACAACTTCTTTCAATTTTTCTCTTCAATGTTTCTTCAACCTAGATTTATAAATCACACACCAAGGAGAGGGAAAAATGTTGTTTTATTAGTGGATAAGGGTTTTCCTTGATCAAATCCTATTTTGTAATCAAACCTTTAAATTAAATGAAATAGAAAGGAGGAATGATGAATGAACAAAATGATATGTTGCAACCCACCAAACCCTAGAATAATTTGTTTCACACATGTAGATGACTACAATGGATGTGGATCTTGAATCTTTCTTGAATGATATGAATCTTGAATTGAATGCTTGCTTGAAATTATAAAACCCTACATCAAATATTATCTCAAAAACAACATGATGCATGATGACTTTGACATGATGCTTGATACTTGAATAATGCTCCAAAACACTTTGATAATCAGCTCTTGAATGCTCTTGAATGCTCTTGTAAACACTTGAATTCTCTCATGAACTCAAATTTTCTATAAGGAATGCTCTCATGAAAGTATTAGGTGAAAATGAGAGCATTACTAGAAATTACAACACTACAAGCCGACATTAGATCTAGGAGAATAAAATCCTATCAATAATTTGAATTTAATTTAGGTTTAAGCCACACGAGACTCATATCTCAGAAGTAGCATATGAGTCCCATTAGGCTAGGCTATGGGACACATTTTTCAAGAAATGCTTGGATTAATGTGAAATCTAGAGTGGGACCCTGAAACTTAGGTGGGACCCATATGCCCAAGGTGGCGTATGAGTTCCAAATCACTTAATCTGGGCCATAAAATCCAAAAACATTAATTCCTAATTGGTCATTACATATGTTTCAAGATTATCCTCATAAAGATGCATTGATTAAGGCTTGTGGATGCAAAATAAGGCCAATTAAGGCATAAAGAAGCCCCATAATTAATAAAAACCCTAGACTAGTGTTAAAGTGTAATATAACACTTTACAACACCCTAAATAAGACACAATTAAGTTCATTTAGTTTACAAGGGCCCAAACAAGTGTGAAAATGTAAAGGGATACATTTTTCTACATTACATTTAGCCCCCACTTTAGTGAGATGAGGAACTTACTTCAAACTCACACTAAGGTAGAAAAAGTCACATCAAGAGGGGTTCAAATGTACCAATGCTAGTTAGATAGGATAATTTAAATGACTCAGAGGGTTGCACAAGCCCCATGATCAATATCATATGGAAAATTAACATAGGCACAAGAGAACACACAAGAAAACGATAAGAAGTAATAACAAGATACAAGAATGCACCGCCAAAGACATAAATAAAAATAGAAAGGGGGTGGATCAAGCTTTGACCATTTTTCCATCACGGTGTGGTTCAAATCTAAGTTGTTTTTTTGAAAAATGCACTTTCTGAGGCAATAGAACTTTAGGTTGACCACTAGGTGAGTATCCAAAGAGGTGAGACACATACTCACACGGCTGGTATGCGCTCACACACACAAGCAAGTGGCTATGGGAAATTCATGCCTAAGTTTGGCTTTCCATTTAACCAAACCAAAGTTATACCTCTTGATAGCTTTTATAAGGAACCAAATAATAATGAACTTTGATCTTCATGAGGCAAGCAAAGCTTCGTATGCTTGATACTCATGAGCAAACAAGATGTCTCCACAAGCGAGAAAAGTGTGTTATGCAAGGAGGCCATATCACTAAAAATGCAAAATAGTGTAAGGTACATTCAAAGGAGTCTTGCTAAGTTCATGTAAGGTCTTAACTCAAGGAACATTATGCCTAATGTCTCAAGAGATTACCAATCAAAGAATAGATGATTCACAACTTAGGGGGTGTAGTGTGCCACATCAAGCCACTAAGAGAAATATAATATGCTACGAGAGATCGTGCACTCTTGAGGGACATCACACCCAATGTCACCAAAAAGTGAAAGATGCATTGCATGAAGTAAGAAGACTACACCATGAAACATGAAATGCAAAAAAATAATTCCAATGTTTGCCCCCACTTTAAAGAATTTTCTAAACACGATGCTGTGAGAAATTAAATTAAAGTAGCTAATGATAAATGCCAAAAAGACATGAGATCTTATTTTGAAAGCCCTATGCCAAGTCATATGTTTCCAAATAAAGTTATGTCATGAAAGATGGAAAGAGGTTCTGCCCCCAAAATGAAATCCCAAAGTCACATAAGGGATCCACGAATTCGAGGTTAGTATGTTCTTGCTTCAATGCTTTTATAGAGAGCTTGGAACTATCATCATTCCCCAAATACTCATGGAAGAAACCTAAATATCTCAACACCTTGTGTCATCCCCAAAAGCAAAACACAAGATAAATGAAAAGATAAAGAAAAAAATAAAATTGGTCAACATGGAAGAGACATGAATGTCTTGACACCTTGCATCATCCCCAAAAGGAAAGCACAAGAAAAATAAAAAGGATAAAGAAATTTTTTTTGGGTCAACATGGAAGAGACATGAATGTCTCAATGCCTTGCATCATCCCCAAAAAGAAAACACAAGACAAATGAAAAAGATAAAGAAAAATCTTTATGACATAGAGAAGAATGTAGATACAAATAGAGGAATGCACAAAGAGATAGGGATACATCAAATAGAATAGTTCGAGCGATCACATTACACACATGCAATCATATAAAAGAAATAGAAAATAATAATACAAAAGACTAGTAAGGCACATGCAATTCAACCTATTAGCAAGTCATTCACATCCCATTTTCGTTCATCATATAGAGAAGATAGACAACTAGACAAATGGACAATAGAAAGTGTCAAACTAGGGCCATCACCAAGTTCAACAATCTTCCTAGGAGAATTATAATGTAAGCTCATAGAAGAGGAAAACAATTTATTCAATTCATTATGCACCTCCTCGTCAATTTTAGCAACCCCATCATCATCCTCAAAGTTAATCATAATGGGAGGTCGAATGATAATGTCTAAAGAAGGATTTAGCTTCTGTTGCAGTCGTGGTATAAGATCTTTTTGTTGCGGCGAAGAGGGAGACTCGTCGTGTATTAATTTAGTCAAGTTTGTATTTTGATTTTCTTAGTTTATTTTTTTGTTTAACCTTCTAGCAAGATCACAGTGTCTATGCCTATGCTCTCTATCTTTTTTGTTATTTTTAGTTCAATTTTCAAGATGCGTTTATGTAGGAGTGGGTTTATTAGCCATATGTTTCTTTTCTTCCCTAAGGGGAGGAACGAAAGGAACCATGGAAGGTTGTTCAACGACTTTCTCTTTAGCTTTGTACACTTGTTTTATTTAGGAGGCATGATAGGATTTCTTTCATTATCTCTTGGTCTTTTATAGGAGATAGGCAACAGATTTTTCTTAGGTTGGTCTTGGTTGTTTGGTATCTCTTTTGGCTCAATCATAGTTTTTTCAAGGATGGTAGGCTCAATCATAGGCTGAGGCATGTTTGTGAGGGATATTTTTCTATGCATTTCTCTTCAAACTTTTGATAGGATTTGAAAAATAAGTCCTCACAAGTTTTAATAGGTTCCAGGGGTTCAAGTAAGAAGAAATCTAATGAAAATTTCCCTTGGGAAGACAGAGGATTTAAGCCACTATGGTGCACAGTGAAAATTTCATTGTCAAAGGGAAACTTTAAGAATTTATGCACAAGCGATGGGATGGCCTCCATAGAGCCTAGCTATGGGTAACCAAGCTTCACATGAAATTGGTCCGACGTTGAGATGATGGAGAATGAGACATCTAATTTTTTCATTCCTATTTATAAAGGAAGGGTGATCGATCCCATTGTAGGGAAAGAAAAACCATTATGCATCTTTATCCATTATTTTGGTTTATCATATGTTTCTTGATATATTTCATGCAAAAGTAAGAATTCTTTGGTTATCACATTCTCTCCATAGATGGGATCAATTAATATCCCATTAGTGGGCTTATCATTGATTCGGTCGGCTATGTAAAGAGGACCATCAGGTGCATTTCAAATAATTTCCTTAGATGAGAAAACAATTTCAAGAGGCTTTTTACTTTGGCCCTTATGAGGTTGAGTTTATATCAATGCAATTAAACCTTTGTTAATAGTATCTATATCCATAGGACTAGTATCCATAGGATCTTTGTTGATAGTATCCATGTTGTCATCATCCGTGTCAACATTCATCACATCATTTTTTGAAGTTTTACTAGCTTTGACAAATGAAATATTATGTTTTGTCACAGGGTTGGTAAAGATTTGAAATTTTTGGTTATGAGGAGCAATACACTTATTTCCTTGATCATTAACACCTCCAATTGAAAGACGAAAAGATTCAATGAGGTCTTGCACAAGATGTTTAAGATGTTTACAATGTTTCGTGTTGTGTCCATCTTTTTGGAGATAATGGAAGTAAGCATTCGATCTAAAATTCATAGGTAAAGGCTTATTAGGATCGAGAGTTTTAATGAGAGGAAAGATGATAATTTTTTGTTCTAAAAGGTGTGACATTATGTTATGGAGGGTATTAGGTAAGGGAGTGAATTGCCTAGTCAGATCCCCAAATGTGAAAGGAGTTGTCTTATTTATAGCAGCCACTTGGGTATCAACATGTTGATTTTTTTGTTGAGGGGGGTTTAGTTGAAGAAATCCTTTATTCTATTTTCTAAAAGGTTGATAATTGTTTTGGTTTGTGGATTCGAACTTCTCAAGACCGCTAGAGGGGGATTTTGTGTCATGACTACTAACCAAGTTTTGATAATCATAAAGGGTAGTACACAAGTGTACAAAAGAGAGAAACTTCATCATGGTAAGCTTATCTTGTATCTTAGTTTGCAAGTTTTCAATGAACATCCTTTAAAGGTGAGGGTCAAGAATCTTTACATTGATTTGGAAATAAAATGATTGGTAGAATGAAATAAAGTTAGTAATCTTTTCATCATATTTTTACTTACATCTCATCAAATTAGCTAAGGTCATCTTAGGAGTCATATGCACTTGGAAATGGTTTATAAATTCTTGAACAAGTTCATTGAATGAACGGATTGAGTTGTTTGGTAACAAGGAAAAACATTCTAAGGTAGTATCTTTCAAAGACCTAGGGAAAATCTTAGCCAAGAGCTTATCCTGAAGAATAAACTCACTACATAAGGTGGTAAAATCAGAAACATGGTTAGAAGGATCTCCTTTCCCCCCATATTTCTCAATTCTAGTGGTGCAGGAGCAACTTGGCTTAACTCCCTCAGGTTAGTTTTCAATTTTGGCTTGTACTGACTTTAGCCAAGTCAGGAATGTTTGTTGTGTTTGCTTTAGACCTTAGAAGGTCTTGTTGGTGTGGATGAGTTAGTCATTAGGACTATACCATCTTAGTTAATTACTAGTGTTAAATTTTACTTTATGTAGCTTAGGACAACATATATTAAGTTACAAAGCATTTAGTCTATTAAAACCACATCATCATTGTTTAAAAGATGCCAAAGAATTGTTAAGGAGTGGATAGTTCGAAGTAAGGAGGTGGAGGTCCTAAAATTTAGGATCCTAACATGGAGCTAAGTTGCAAAATGTTGTTGGAAGTTGCATGACCGAAGTTATGGTGTTGCATGTAATTTAGTGGGATTAGAATCCCTTAAAATTAGGGAAAAGCTCAAACAACTGCCCTTGAATAGTGGCAAAGGCATCAAAATGGATGGAATGGCTCGTAATGAGCAGTTAGTGTGTGCTTTTGTAAAAATATTTTGGTGTGAATTGAAGACAGTTCGGAGTTCTCTGTATTTTCTATGTTTTTTCTGAAAACTTTGTGTGTTTTCAGAACAGTAATATTTTATGTGTTAATGCGTTGGTTTAGGCATTGAATCAGTGTTCCCTTAACATATCATAGTATCTTTTCCTTGTAGATAGTTCATTGACTGTGAGTATATGCGTTGACGATAAGTTAGGGCTGCAAACAATAGAAAATTCGGTATTTTCTATTAGTCGTGTCTTTGAGAAACAATGAACTTGAAGGCATTGTACAAGTTGATTTAATACTGTGTTTATATTTATTAGGTAGTATAGAGTGGTTTTCATTTGTTATTCAAGTTGCTTAGTGTACATTTACTATTTCAAGTTCATAGTTTAGCATTGTAGAGTGTTTTTCTGAAATTTCACTGTGTTTTACAACAACACTACCATAGGCGTTGAAAGCATAGATTTTAGCGCTGTGTTCATGTCATTAGAATATATTTGTTTCATCTTTCATTGTTCATTCAGATTCCAAAGTGTAGAATTAGTGATTTGTGTTCTTAGACTAGAATTTAGAGGGTTTCCATTGTAGGTTTGGGCAAGGGTTTTTTAAAATGGCTCCCCTATAAACTCTGACATCGGGTTTTTCCTGAGATTAGTAGGGTATGGAAGGGGAGCCACGTGTTTGTAAATATTTGGGAATAGGAGTGTTAAAGGCCAAGCAAAATATTGGAAATCCAAACCCTAGGCGAGCTAGGACTGCCCGGTTAGGGATTTGGAAGTAAAGCCTGAAGAGTTTAGGCAGGGGTTGCAAGCACCATACGGTTGGGGCAGAGGTCTGGCACCTTTTGGAGATTTAAAGGACTGAAAGGGGTGTCAGTAAGTGCATTTAAGTTGGCAGGTTGTTCAGCAATTTTGAGAGAAAAAGTCAGAATACTGACTGGTAAGGGCTACAAGGAATAGCCCTCTCCAAAGGCAATCTTTTGAGATTGGTAAGAGTGGTCATTGAAGAACCTTTAAGATGGCTTCAAGTGGTTATTAAATGCACCAAATCAGTGTTTCCAACTCCCCTGCAAGTAGCTCAAGCATGGTGTTGAAGTTAGCATCTAGACTCTTCTAGGTGTTGAAAAGAGATTAGCAATTTCAAATGGTGTAGAATCTTCAAAGGTAAAGCACAAAGTTGAAAGCTCTCTGAGCACAGTTGGAGCAGGACTAGAGCAATTTTTTTTAAGCTCAACAAGAACCCTTGGTAGTAGGTTCCAGGTAGGAGACAGTGGAAAGTCACCTAGAAGGCAGTGCAAGCAACCTTGTGGGGTTCTATTACACCATATTGGTATCAGAGCTTTGAGTTAGATTCAAGGCTTGTGATTAATGAGCCAATCCAATGAGTCAGTAGGAGAGAATACACCAGAGGAAGAAGCCATGGTGACAAATGCAGAGCTAGCAAAGAAGGTAGAAGAGTAAGAGGAAGATAACCAGTTGCTCAGAGAAAGGATATCTCAGATGGAGAAACTCCTAGATGAAGTCCAAGAAATAGAAGATAATGTGAAGGACAAGATTAAGAAGAAAGAGGAACATGAAGCCAAGGAAAAAGAAGAGTATTTGGAGGAGGAAGCTCCAAAGCTGATCCTGTTCTTGCAGAGGAACCATTCTTGAAGGCATTGCAGGCCTTGAGTGGTAAAGCAATGGAGGGTGTGCCACTTTTCAGTGGAAAAATGGACCCTGATTTAGTTGTAGACTGGATTGAGAGCATTGAGAATAACTTTGAGTGTGATGGCATAACAGAGGCCCAAAAGGTAAAGGTGGCCAAGTCAAGGTTGAGAGGAGCAGCTCTCACATGGTGGAAGTTTGTACAATCAGAAAGAGAGAAAGAAGGAAAAGGTCCCATAGTTTCATGGAGAGGAATGGTGACTAAGATAAGGCAAACTTATCTCCCTGATGATTATGAAGTCTAGTTGCACAGGAGAAGACACAATCTGAGGCAAAAGGACATGGATGTCCAAACATATACAGAGGAGTTTTAGAAATTGTGCCTTAGATCAAAAGTGGTTGAAGAAGAGAGTATCAAGTTGGCAAGGTATTTGAATGGGCTCAAGTGGTCTATCCAAGAGGACATGAGCTTAGTAAACTTCAAAACAGTCTGCCAATGCTATCAAATGGCTTTGAAAATAGAGGAGAAAGGAAAAAAGAGCAGGAACAAAATCCTAAAGGTAGAGGTAAAGGGAAAGACAGCAGAGGACAAAGAGGAAGCTATAGTGGAAGAAGCTCAGAATCAAGAGCCCAAGGAGAAGTCATATTTTCTGAACAGCAAGAGGAAGTTCTAGTAGAGGTGGTAGAGGAAGAGGTTTCAGCTCTAGAGGAAGAAGTGGTGGACAAGGAAGAGGCATTTACTTCACCAACATGAAATGCTATCATTGCAACCAATTGGGACACCCAGCCTATAGATGTCCAGAGAAAGGTAGCACTTCTCATGGAGGAGATAGGAGAACCAATCTGATTCAAGATGAGACAGCTGCAGCAAATAAACAATCAGAAGTACCCTTGAACTCAGAGGAAGGTGAGAATCTCATGATGAGAAGGACTTTAATCAAAGAACCAGTCAAAGAAGAGCCAAGCCAAAGAAGGTCCTTGTTTAGGATAAAATGCAAGATGATGGGGAAAGTGTGCAAGGTGATCATAGACTCAGGTTCTACTGACAATATTGTGTCAGAGGAGGCAGTCAGCAAACTGAAATTGACAAGGATACCTCACAAGAATCCTTACAAGGTCACATGGCTCAATAAGGGTCAGCATGTCTTGGTGAATGAACAAGCATGGGTGGAGTTTTCAATTGGCAAGTACAAAGACAAGGTATTGTGTGATGTATTACCTATGGATGCATGCCACTTGCTCCTAGGTAGGCCATGGCAATTTGACCATCAAGCTGTGCATGATGGAGCTAAGAATTCATATACCTTCAAGAAGGACAATGTCACCTACAAGATTCAATCTTTGTTAGAAGATACTGAGGTGCAGACAGCAGGTTCTAAGCTGCTTATAACTGGTGAAAAAGAGTTCTTAAAGGCCTTGGAAGAAGGAGAAGGAGTTGGCTATGCAGTAATGATCAAGCCAAGAGAGGCAAGCAAAGAGAAGGCAGCTGAAAAGCAAGAGTTACCCAAGGAGATTCAAGCTTGTTGCAGACCTATGAAAGCATTGTAAGTAGTGGTCAACCAGCAACCTTACCTCCTAAAAGAGCCATAAGTCATAGGATAGACTTGATACCAGGAGCCACCCTTCCAAACAAAGCAGCCTACAAGATGACACCTCAGCAAAATGAGGAAATAGCTAGGCAGATTCAAGAACTACTTGACCAAGGTCTCATTAGGAAAAGCATTAGTCCTTGTGCAGTACCCACTTTCTTAGCACCTAAGAAAGGAGGAGAATGGAGGCTTTGTACTGATTCCAGAGCAATCAACAAGATAACCATCAGGTATAGGTTCCCTATCCCTAGGATTGAAGATCTCATGGATTGTCTAGGTGAAGCTAGGTACTATACCAAGATAGATTTAAAGAGTGGTTACCACCAAATTAGAATACATGAGGGTGATGAGTGGAAAACAGCCTTCAAAACCAATGAGGGTCTTTATGAGTGGCTAGTAATGCCATTTGGTTTGTCTAATGCCCCCTCCACATTCATGAGACTCATGAATGAAATTCTCAAGGACTACATTGGCAAGTTTGTAGTAGTGTATCTTGATGATATACTAATCTATAGCAGAACAAGAGAAGAGCACCTCCAACACATTGAGCTGATTTTCAAGAAGCTACAGGAGGAGAAGCTGAAGATCAATCTGGAAAAGTGTGAGTTCATCAAAACAGAGCTGGTGTACTTGGTTTTGTGTATGGTTTTGTGCTATCACATGGCAACTTGAAGATGGACAGCAGCAAGGTAGAAGCCATTCTTAATTGGCCTACTCCAAAGACAGCAACAGAGGTAAGAAGCTTCCATGGTCTTGCTCAGTATTATAGGAAATTCATAAGGCAATTTAGTGCTATTTGTGCTCCTATGTTGGATACCATTAAAGGAGGAATGAAAACCAAATTTGTGTGGAATGAGCAAGCTAACAAGAGTTTTGAGTTGCTGAAGGAAAAGATAGCTACCCAACCTGTTTTGGTGTTTCCAAGCTTTGAGAAGCTATTCACCATTGAATGTGATGCAAGTAATGTAGCAATTGGAGCTATTCTCAGCCAAGAGGGTAGACTGGTGGCTTTTCATTCATAGAAGCTAAGTGAAGCCAAGAAGAAGTACTCTTCTTATGACCTTGAAATGTATGCATTGGTCCAAGCACTAAGGAAGTGGAGGCACTACTTGCTTCCCAAAGAATTCATTGTGTACTCAGACAATCAAGCACTCAGTTTTCTGAATTCACAAGAGAAGTTGAGTCATAGGCACATGAAATGGGTGGAGTACTTGCAAGCTTACACCTTCAACATCAAGCACAAGAAAGGAGCTCTCAACAAGGTGGCTGATGCATTGAGCAGGAGAGTTCTCACCATTCAAGAAATTCAGTTGAAGAGCATGGGAATAGATTACTTCAAAGATCTATATGCAGATGATGAAGACTTTGCAGAAATTTATAAGGTATGCCTTGAGTTTAAGAACCATTTCCATAGCAAGTATGTTGAATATACCTTGCAAAGTGATTTATTGTTTAAAGGGAATCAGCTTTGTGTTCCTAGAGGTTCTATTAGGGAAAATTTAATACAAGAGAAGCATAATGGTGCATTGAGTGGTCATTTTGGGATCACTAAAACTCAGGAACTGGTTCAAAGGTTTTATTTTTGGCCTAAGATGAACCTAGATGTCAGGAAATATGTAGAGAGTTGTGTAGTGTGTCAA